>CAOJCR013884899.1:0-15797 GCA_948330485.1 Euphorbia neoarborescens | reverse complement strand
GTACCCACTACTGTTAGCTCATCTTGACTTCTACACACTAAGTAGGAATCCTTAGTCTGGTTAAGGTACTTAAGGATTACCTTTACAACACTCCATTGTTTATCACCTAGATCTGGCTGGAACCTGCTCATTATACTTAGTGTAAAACCAACATTAGGTCTCATACATAACATAGAATACATGATAGAACTAATAGTCGAGGTGTATGGTATCACCATCATCCTCTCCCTCTCCTACTTCGTTTGAGGGAAGTCCTTGTTAATTAATTTGAACCCATGGCACATAGGCAAGAATCCATTATTTTCCTGGTCCATGATGAAACATTTCAAAAATTTATCTATTTATGTCTCCTTACTAAGCCCTAGAAGCTAAAACAATTTAGCTCTATACATTTAGATCCCTGGGATCATCTCAACTTTGCCCAAATCCTTCAATATGAAGTACTAGCTCAACCACTGCTTCACCCCTTGTAGTGTTGGAATGTCACTTCCAATTAGAAGGATGGCATCCATATAAAGCACTAGGAATGTGGAAGTTCTCTCATTCACTATCTTGTATAAGTAGGGCTCATCCAAATTTTGTATGAAATCATATTCACTAATAGCTTGATTGAATCTCTAATTCTAAGATCGAGATGCTTATTTCAATCCATAAATGGATTTGCAAAGCTTGCACACCCGGTTAGGACACTTAGGATCAATAAAACCCTCATGTAGTGTCATGTACACATCATTGAGTAGCCTTCCATTTAGAAAGGTAGTTTTGCATCCATCTACCAAATCTCACGGTCATAACATGGAGCTATGGAAAGAAATATCCTAATGGATTTGAGCATAGTGAAAGGGAAAATGTTTTATCAGAGTCAATTCCTTAAACTTGTTTAAAACCCCTTACCCCAAGTTCCCCTTGAAATTATTGTCAGCCTTAAGTTTAAAAAACCACTTGTATCCAATCACCTTAGCACCCGTAGGTGGATCGAACAAGTTCCATACTTGGTTATCACATATGGATTGCATTTTAGACTCTATATCCTTATGCCATTGATCCGAGTGTATGATCAAAATTTCATCCTAATAAGCTATAGGTTCTTTTTCATCTATGATCATAAGATCCCCATCATCAACCACAAATCCCTATCTCTCTAGCTGATTACAAAACCTATCAAATGTGCTAAGGTCCTGTGTAACTAGGCCAGCCTCCTCAACTTTTAATTGAGTTGGCTTAGTCATCGAGTCCTCCTTGTAATGTTATGGATCTTAAACTTCTTTAAGTTCAACAGTAATCATATTATATTTCTTGGAAAGGAAAGCCTCTTCCATAAAATGATCCCCTTTAGCTATGAACACCTTGTTCCATCCAGGTCGTAGAAGTAGTAACCTTTAGTTTCCTTAGGGTAACCCATAAATAGGCATTATGTCTCCTGTAAATTTCTTGACATATGCATAGGAGCCTGAAATCCTTAAAAAAGAAACTACAGGCTTTTGGTAGGACCATATCTCATATATTATTCTCTCAAATGCCTTACTCAGTGTATGATTTAGTGTGAAAGCAATTATCACTAATGTATATCCCCAAAAGGATGTAGGGAGCATTGTTTGACTCACCATTGAGCAAAAAATGTCTAAGTAGTCCTATTCTTCCTTTCCTACACTCTGTTCCACTGCGTGTACCAGGAGGAGTGAGCTAGGATAGAATTCTACACTCTCTCAAAATTGTATCAAAGTCATTGCTCATATATTAAACACCTCAGTCAAATTAAAGTACTTTGATTGTTGTGCCAAGATGGTTCTTTACTTCATTTCTAAAATCCTTGAACCGATCAAGGGTCACTAATTTGTGCTTTATTAGGCAGACATAGCCAAACCTACCGAAGTCATGAGTGAAAGCAATGAAATAATGTTAACCAGATCCAAAGCTACTGCTCATGGGCCCATATACATTTCAATTATTAGGTCCAATAGCTCATTGGCCCTCTTAGTTGTTTTGCTAAAGGGCACCTTAGTCATTTTACCTCTTGAAAAAGATTCACTTATCCCAATTAACTCAAGGTCAAATGTACCTAGCACTCCATTTTTGTGAAGTCTAGCAATACGCCTCTTGTTTATGTGGCATAAAGGATAGTGCCAGATATAAGTAGGATTAATATCATTAGACACAATCCTTTTAGTATTTATGTTACATACAATACTGTTTTATTTTAAATCAATGACAATATAAGCCATCAGATAGTAAAGCAGTTCAATATATAATATTGTCCAATATAATAGAAAAACTACTATATTTATACTAAATACAAAACCCTCCATGTCAAACTTAGAAATTGAAATAATATTCCTGCACATAATAGGTAAATAATAACAGTCTCTAAGTAATAAACAAGCCCGCTAGGCATCTCCAAATTGTACTCTCTGATCTTAAGGGCGTAGAACCTAACTCCATTCCCAACTCGAAGGTCCACTTCACTAGATCCTAGCAACCTCTTATTTTTTAGTCCTTATAGTCTGCAAAAAATGTGAGAACCACATCCAATGTCAACAACCCAAGATGTTGAAATATTCAGGTTAATCTCAATAAAAAAAATACCTGAAGAACTCGCTCGATTCTTTTTTAGCTCCCCTTTGAGCTTAAGATAGGCATCCATCTAGTTCCCTTTCTCACCACATCCATGACATATATCCAAAGGAGAAACTTTGGACTTAGCACTAACAATCTTCTTGGCCATAGCTTTGGACTTTTACTTACCTACAGGGTGGTTACCCTTATTCACCAACAGAACTCCAGGAGTCTTTTTGACATACTCCTCCAACAGCTTAAACATCCCATGAAGCTCTGTAAAAGTCTTATCCATACCTTACATGTGGCTATTCATAATGAACTACCTAAAAGACTCAAGAAGTGAACCCAATATGATGTCAATACCCAGCTCCTGCAAGACTTGCGTACTAAGTTTGGAAAGTGAGTCCACATGCCCTTTCATCTTTAGCACAGAGTTCTCATAAATGACCCATTACAGGTACAAAATGCCTTTATAGTCAAGTACCTCTCTTTCCTAGCCTGATCCTGGTACATTTTTTTTAAGCTATCCATGATCTTGTAGCCATGCTCCTCCATGAACTATTTTTGCTGCTCTGAGGGTATAGTACCTAATGAAAGGCAAGTGAAATCACAGTCATCTCGTATGTATTGGTCATACAGTTCATGATGTGCAGCTGTCACTCTATAACCATATAGGAGATCTATCAGAAGAGGCCCATCAAGGATGTACTCCTTCACTTCTTACCTAAGAACTATTCTCAAGTACCTAAACCAGTCTATGAAGTTGGTCCCTGATAGTTTCTCCTTGTCCAAAATGGAAAGAAGTGAAAACTGTTGTAGGCATTTATATTGCAAGTAAAACTCTTTGAATTTTTAAAAAAACACTAGAGAGAAAGAAAGTAAACAAGAGTTAGAAAATAAAGGGCTTAATAGTCAAAACATTAATTAATCCAATTTTAATGTTGTTGGTGATATGTAGGCTGACTTACCCAAGACCCACAATGCATCTCATGATTGCTCAAACTGAGTTTGTTATTGAAATAATCATGGATCATTTGGTAGGATATACATTCCGATCCTTTCATAAAGCAATCTTGGTTTGATGGCTTATAGCACATCACCTATCTGTGATCAGGCTAGGACTTTTACTACAACCCATATAGAGTCAGAAACCACCCTTCACATGTTTACCGTACCAAGATTATATGTCCTATTTATCTTAGATCAATTATCATGTATTGGCTTGGGTACTGAACTTATAATAATTATCCAATAGAAGGCAGGCCTAAAATCTCTCAATGAGCCAAATACTATATGTGAAATTGATCAACTACAATATGGTTGCCTTTGACACTATCCATATTGCAACTCTTAATAAGAGAATCGAGTTATGAAGTTTGAAAGCACTTTTGAGCAACTCTATATTTTATTTTGGATTCATTTTATTTAAAATGTCTAATGGCTTAGCATATATAATCGCGAATTTGAAAATTTGAAAACAGTTTAAACCATCCATACATGCAAACATACTATATATTTAAAAATGCAAGGTTGCTACGGGCCTTTTACTACAACTCTAATGAAAAACAAATAATTAAATTAATTATTACAATTCTCCATTAGCTGATCAACGCTTTATTTATGTCCCCACCATATGCTTCACCTCCTGTAGGCTTGTACCATGGGCCTCCCATCTTCTTGGGCTTGATGAATTACATTATTTAAAATTTATATAAATAAATAATTAAATAATCTATTACAGTAAAATAATACCATGCAAGGTATATTTCTTAAAAAATTTAAAAAAGTACAACTAATATTGCAAAAAGGGAACATAGACACCTAAATACCCAAATACATGCAATGTACCAAGTGTGCACAATTCATAAGATATATGATGCATGTCAATGGTAAATAATTTCCAAACATCAGTTTTTAAAATTGTCCAGCCTTTAATTTTAAGGTCGCCAATTTTGACCATTATTTCTTAGCTCAATTAAGAATCCATTGAATTAATTAAGTGCTCCTACTAGAATTAGAAAGGTCATAATCCAAAAATTATAGTTATCCAATCACAACTCGTACCGTTAGCTATTTGATCAAACTCCAATCCATGTTCAATTAAATATGTCCAATAAATAATTAACTATGCATATACATTTTATATATATGAAGTCACCCAAAATAATTAAAATGTATATTGGATTAACTCGAAATGTGAGACCCACAAATCAAAAATTAGGTCAGACCCATGCCATCCGGCCCAGTGCACTCTGTGGCCAGCACCATATGCATTGCCTACTAGGCTCGCTACCATGTGGGAGCGGCACAGCAGCCACGTGGGTGGCTTCCTATAATTCAGCGACCCGTGTTGTCTTTCACAACCAATGGCACTCCTGTCCTATGGCAGCAGCCTAGTGGTCACATAGGTTGCACCCGCTGTAGTGGGAAAAACTAGTAGTGGTAGACGATGCCCCTACACCGACTACAATTTTCGATAATGGTCGCTACCGCATCCAACGATAGTAATTTCTTATAAAATCACTGTTGTCGATGTTGGATAGCAGACTGTGGTTGCTTGCTTGCGTAGGCAGCCCGGCCACATTGCCCGACAGCATCGCCATCGATGACACTGTTCCAATCACGGAAACCCATCATAAATTTCTTTTACTTCAAAAAACTACAAAAAATCATAGAAAAATACACATAGCATAAAATTAAAAAAAAAATTCAACTTAGATCTACCAGCAGCATGCATAATTTAGTAAGTCTAATCCAGAAAATTTTTAATAAAAACTACATTCAATCTACATAAATCGAAGATCTAAAATAAAATTCATAGATCTAACAATAAGAACTCTAGATCTAAAAATTCAATTTCATCAAAAATAAATATGATCCAAAAATTGTGCAAAAACTAGGCTTTGATACCGCTATTAGGGATGGATTTGAACCTTGAAAATTAACTACACAGAGGAAACACCAATTAAAATTTTTCAGATCTGTTCCCATAACCTAGATTTTGCCGATTTCATAGATCGAATTCCATAATCATGAAATTGAGAAGAAGAAACAAAAAATCCAATCAGATCTGGTAAGAACGGAACTTATAATTTTTGTCTCTTCAAGAGACTATTGAAGAATTTCACTCGGGATTCCTCTATAATGAAATGCACAATAAACTTTAGACCACAGATCCTTGCTAGCGGGATCAGATCAAAATAATCATGACTCACATTTTGGAAGAAATATTTCGATCCAATTTTTCTCTGTGTTGGTCATCCCTTCTGTCTTTCTTTTCTCAGTATCTTCGAAAATGATGACATGTGTTCTAGTGGAATAAGTTTTTTATCAAGAGTAGTGGGAGTTTATAACATCCCACTAGGTTACACACATAAGTGTAACCAGACTGGCAAGTCCAGATTAATTTCAACCGGCTCAGATTCAACCTCCTCAAAATTAACCTTGTAAGTCATTAATTGAAATTCCAAATTTATTTTATTTTAATTCCCTTTTCACCTTTTAATAAATTGTTTAATTAATTTAAATATGGATTAATTTAATTAAATGTGTCAGTTTTATGAATTAAAATTTATGATAAATTTCAACTTATCCTAACTGCCCACAAATTAATTAAATGAATTGTACCTATAGTAAATTAAATAAATTAAAATTATATGTAATTTATTTAACTAATTATTTACTTTATATAATTTAATTAATTATTTGATTATCTTATGTAATATTATTAATTAAATAGTCTGAATTTAAATTGAATTAAATCAAATATGATTTCTTCAATCCATATTTATTTAATTAATTTTTCCTTATCATTAACTGATATATTGATGTGAGATGATCCATCTGTAATGGGACCGTCTTTATACTGGCAGTAAGTCCAAGACCCACAAACTACCAATGGATTCTAGCAAACTATGGTTGCCCACGATTAAGATAACTAAGCAGCCTCTCTTAAACAGAATCCATCTCGATAGCTATTCTCGTATAAGCCCTTGCCAACTAATATGGCTCTATCATTCCGTTATCTTCTAAACACATCTCATGATATAGAATGAATTATTAGGTCGAATCAGTGCCCAACTCACTCGGGTATAGCTAGACACTTGTAACTCCATTCGATTAAGTGGACGGTGATATCATATCAATGGGTGTTCAGTGACATATCCTATCACGTCATTCTCAACATAAACTTATCTACTGGCCCACCCAATCATATATGTATTTGGTAACCTATTACAGACTTGCTAGGTGTATGTCAAAGTCTATAAGATCCCATAATATATCATAATTATCTCAAGTTAAAAGATAGAATGAGTCCTTCCCAAGAAACACTTATGACAATGAAACCATATTGTGTTTGCCATATGGATCTATCCAATCCCATATGGGGTAAATATGTACCTGTATTCGTAACTACTGAATAATCAACCAATGAATAGGTTTGTAGTTCTATTCATTCCCACAACCTACAACAATCCTAGGATATGTATTTATGATATTAATCATTGGATACTCTATTTATTACTATAGCATAAGATATACAATAAATAGATACACACCATCATTTTGCAAGACAAATATTGTATATTGTACAAAGTCGATACAAATGCACAATATAAATAAAGAACCAGTGCATACGAAGCAGGGTACACTAACATAAAGTTCTATTCAAAGTTGTCAGTCATAATATCATTTATTGCAACAATATCACTGCACCACTATAAATCCTATAAGTTGATCTTTATACGCTTTCTATGAACACTAAAACCATTGAATATCGACCAAACTTATTAGAATAGAAGATGTTAGACATAGGGTGTTCTTAGGGAACTCTTTGATGTCTAAGTCAGTAAAAGTATTTAAGAGTCTGTGTGTGTATATGAGAGAGAGAAAAAGCATATAAAAATTAGTAAGAATTGTGTACCTTTTATGTGTGTAAAAGCCTCTTTATATAGGCTTCAAGAAAATCACTCTCTTACTAGGAGTTGGCATCCTATTCAATAAATAATAGACTTCTAATTAAAGTTGGAGTTATGCTATATTTAGAAGTAAAATTATAACATGAATCAAACTCCTTTTTTTGGAGAATATCCGTTTTTCCTTATGGACCAGATTTTTATAATTTAACACGGTGTAGGATCCATGCTCTACACATGTTTATTCTGATGATTCTTCATGGATTAATGACTCGATCTATTTATCCACTTGATAACCATGTTAGTTAAACTTTTAGGCCATGTACAAAATGAGTTACAAGAATTAGATGATATCCTCTTATCGAGTTCTTACCCTTGCATATGAAAACAATCGCTTATTAATTGCCATCTCAAAAATGGACTTTACTAAGAGTAAAATTTTCACCAGAAAACTAGTCACAGGTGATGTTCATATGATCTGTTGATATTTACTAAGATCTCAAATATGTATAATATTTTTAATTAAGATGTACCAAAGTTCTTTTATACCTGAACGTCTCATTACGAATAATGTGATGATTGCTTTTGAGATAGGTTGCTTTCTGAATCGAACTAGACAGGGTAAAAAGAACTGTTATGCTGCTCTGAAATTAGATATGTCTAAGGCCTATGATAGAATTGAATGGGACTTTGTTGAACTGATTTTGCACACCATGGGTTTTCTGAGTCAGTTGATTAGACTCATTATGGCATGTATTCGTACAGTGGACTATCAGATTTTACACTCTGAGTACGAATTTGATAGATTTAAACCTAGTATAGGGCTAAGGCAAAGAGATCCACTTTCACTATATCTTTTCATTTTATGTACGGAGGGTTTGTCATCTATTGTACATCAACAGGAGCTTAGGGAAAACATTAAGGGGGTACAGATTGCTAGAGGGGCCCCTCGAGTCTCTCACCTATTTTTTGCAGATGATAGTTATTTCTTTTTTCCAAGATTCTAGGGCAAAGTTTGATGTGATAAAACATTGTCTGCATCAATATGAAAGGGCTTCTGGTCAACAAGTTAATTTTGCCAAATCTAGTATTTCCTTCAGTAGAAATGTGGTGGATTCAGGAAGGATAACCATTTATGCCGAGTTGGGAGTAAAGGAAATAAGGGGTCCAGATAAGTATCTGGGACTTTTAACCAGACTAGGAAGGAACAAGAAAGAATTTTTAAATTTTGTTGTTGATCGGCTAAGAAAGAGAATTTGTGGATGGAGGAATAAATGTCTATCTTTAGCAGGTAAAGAAATTATATTATGATCTGTTGCACAAACTTTACCTACCTATCTGATGAGTGTTTTCCCTATAACTTTTACTCTGTGTGAGGAGTTGGAAAGAATGATGAATGCCTTCTTCTGGGGAAGGCACAAGGATAGGCAGACAGGGTTATGTTGGATAAGTTGGGACTGATTATATGCCAGTTGTGATCTTGGGGGTTTAAATTTTAGGAAACTCCACCAATTTAATATTTCAATATTGGGTAAGCAGGAGTGGAGGTTGACGACTAAACTGGATCTACTTGTTTCCAAGATCTTCAAGGCCCGTTACTATTTTAAATCTAGTTTTCTAGAAGCCAACTCGGGTCGAGAATCAAGTTTTATTTGGAAGAGTATCTATGCTGCACAAACCATTATAAAGAGGGACTGTTGTAGAGGGTGGGAGATGGTAAAGATATTTCGATTTGTTGTGATCCATGGTTATGTCATAATGGAAAGAAGGTAGATCTGGGACAATATGAAAATGGAAGTGGAGCAACAGTGAATGATTTAATGGAGGAAGGACTAAGGAGGTAGAATCATATTATGGTTCACTTAATCTTTCCTAACAATATTTCAAATATTATCTTGCAGGTTCCCATCTCAAATAAATATGGATTTCGAGATCAACCAATTTGGAGATTCAACAAGGGTGGTCTATATCCGGTTAAGTCTTACTATTATGCCTTAATGCAAGATTTGAATTCGCTCTCCTTGGAAATAAACAGCATTGATTAGGGAAAGATATGGAGACTCAACATCCCTATATGGTTGAAGCTATTTGTGTGGAAAGCTCTTACCAATTCTCTACCATCCTGTGCAAACCTAGATGAACATGGTGTTAGTATCAATCCTCAATGCAGCAGATGTAATAAAGGAAGAGAAGACGTTCTACACGCCTTAGTACAGTGTAAATCGGCCAATAATGTTTGGTCAATAGCACGAATCAACAGCCCAGGTACATCATTAGATTCCTATCAAGCTTGGTGGAAATCAATTACGGATACAGTAGTCGTGGGTCTCATAGAGAGAATTGTAGTTGTTTCATGGTGTGTTTGGAAAGCCAGAAATCATTGGATTTGGAATAATAATCAATCATCTGATCTAGTTTTGATCTCCAACACGAAAAAGTTTATCAGTTCGTGGAAGCAAGCCCAAAGTCTGATTTATGGAATGAGGCTCTCTTCGGGTGTCGAACATTGAAAGGTCCCACCACCTTACTTTGTAAAGTGCAACTTCGATGCTTCGATATCTAACACTGGATTGAGTGGTTATGGTTGTGTTATTCGAGATAATCATGGATTATTTCTTGGTTATCGATATGGACACATTCCTTCCTATGGGGATCCACTTCTTGCAGAAGCACTTAGCTGTCATGAAGCTCTTACATGGTTGAAATTTCCAGCAGATTATTCTAGAAGGTGATGCGCAAAGTATTATCTCTCGATTGCAACAAAAGACTGTTGATTCGATAAATCATTATGACCTCATTCTGGAAGAATGCCTTGATATAGCTAATAGCTTTGTTAGGTGTAATGGTAATAAAGTGGCTCATAGATTAGCTCGAGAGGGTTTACAAAGATCATTTGTAACGATTAACCCTGAGTCTATCCCTGACTGTATAAGATTTGAGCTTCTTAATGATGCAATGCAATAATCTCCTTTTCATTCAAAATAGTATGAATAATATTTTAATTTACTATTATATTATGAAATATTTCTATGTAAATATTAAACTATAATTGCATGAATTCCATTATGGTCTATAAACCCAATCAAGCATGGTTGGTTGATCAAATAGGTTTATATATTGAGAGTTTAATATATATTTTAGTTCAACTTTTCACAAGAAAAAATTTAGTTAAGTCATTGTATTGAAGCTTGTAACTAAATTAGCTTAATATATTTTCTCTTTTTAATAGCTCATGTGAAATTGTCGTTGACTGAGATTCTTCACAGTTACCCAATGATTTGCATTAATGTCCTAAAAAACAAAGAGGTAAGAGCTGGGTTGCCTAGATAATTTTACTCTGATACTTAAGTCAATGAACTCAGTAAGAAAAAATGGACTGTGTATGGAGTAGTTAACTTATCTTTTATCTTTCTTCCTTTCTTCTTATATATCCTCTCTTTTCGAAAGTCATTGTTGGAACCCTATTTTGATTTTAATTTTTGAAGCTGACAAAATATATTCTAACTGTGTTTGAAAATTAATATTGGTATAATTTTATCCCATTGGTGCCTGTAACGTGTTTTTTGTCTAAGTATTTTTTTTAGCAGATAGATATTAACCAAATCAGGAAAGCTAATGTTTCTTTGCTATTAATGGTGAGGCAACAAGAACACTTTCATTTGTTGACCAATGGCTAGTAGCCTATTAAGGAAAGATTTTAGTAGCGAGTTAGACAAGTATCTGTTCAGTATAGAAAAGAATCTTAGCACCGTTCGAAATCCCAGACTAAAGACAAAAATCCTCAACAACGGTCAAAACTCAACTGATCAAAGGACCATCCTTTAACGGTTACTCTTGCTGGATTATTATAAATAGAGGAGATCTTCAAATGGACAAAGTTATGAAGAATTTACAGAGAACACAAGATAGAACTTTTGTCAAAATCTTCGTAATTCAAAAGAAAGAATCCTTAGGCTTAGAACATCATTTGTTAATTCTTTCTTGTGTTGTATACATTCAATCACTTGTTTATTTCAGTACTGCTGAGGGTAAGTATTATTTAGTTTAAGTTAGCTTCTGAGGATGGTACTCAATCAGGCTAGTTAGATTAAGTTGTGAAAGGTTTGCATCCTACCTGAAAGAATACATAGTGTATTGAACTCTTAAGGGACAGTACCTTGGGGACTCGATGTAGGCAAGTGTTCATCGAACCATTATAAATCACCGTGTCCTTATATTTTTCAACCTTTTAACCTCTTGCTTAAAACTCATACTTGCCTTCATTAATACTCTACTGAGAAAATTTCTTTTCAATCAGTACTGAGATAGTTCAGTATCCATCCTGAATTATTTTTTGAACTAACTAGTCTCAAAATCATTACACTTGTTTATCATCCTTCCAAACTGCTTTTCTTTAGTTGCTAATTTTAAAAAAGCCCAATTTACCCGCCCTCTTGTGCTATTTTTGGCCTTATTGGGATTTATATATGGTATCAGAGCCTAATCCTCTCAACTCAAATTTAACCATCTAGAGGAAAAGATCAAATAGCCAATAGCATTAGATGTCTCCCTGGCAATAAAACTACTCATATCCTCCCTGAAGGATTTTTAATAACTAGGATGCCTCTATTCTTCGGGTCCAACTACATATTTTGGAAAAACTAGATGAAGAACTTCATCCAGGCTACTGATAAGAAAGCTTGGAGGGCAATAGTGAATGGTTCGTACGTACCAATAAAGACACTCAGTAGAGGAGAGACCGTTGAAAAGCCTGAGAACGAGCTGGATGAATTTGATCTGAAGAAACTTCAGAAAAATGCCATGGAAATCAATATCCTTAATTGTGCTCTTGATGCCAACGAGTAAAACAAGATATATAGGTGTGAAACAGCCCAAGAAATATGGAGAAAGTTGGAAGTCACTTATGAAGGTAACACCAAAGTCAACGAACATAAGATAAATTAACACATGCGTCAGTACAAGCTGTTTGAAATGGGGGAAGGAGAGAAGGTGGCTGACATGAATGCCAGGTTCACTAACATTATAAACGAGCTAAAAAGACTGGGTAACGTGATTACTAAAGAAGATCAAGTCAAGAAGGTTCTCAAAAGCCTTCCAAATAGTTGGCAGGCTAAAAAGATAGGTATTAAAGAAGTGTAAGATTTAAGCAAGTAAAAATATGATGATCTAATGGGTTCCCTGATAACCCATGAATGCACTATAAAGGCCTTCGAACTGAAGGAGAAGCTTGAGGGTAAAAGGGAAAAATCCATCGTACTGAGGGTGGATAATACTCACTCCGAATCAACCTTAAACGATGAGGATGTGGCTATGATCACTAGGAAGCTCAGAGGAATGCTGAGAAAAGAAGGGAAGTTTCAAAAGAGGAACTTCAAGAAAGGTGATCAGTACAAGAGAGAGACTTCATCTTCAAAGCCTATCACATGCTTTGAGAGTCATCAATCTTGACACATCAGATCCAGCTGCCCAGAGCTAACCAGAGACAAGAAAGATAGAAAGAAGGCAATGGTGACAACCTGGAGTGATAGTGACGAATCCTTTGAAGAGGAAGAGACCAAGGATGTGGCCAACATCTGCTTCATAGCTAAAGACATAGAGAGTGACTCGGAGGATGAAAGGTGAATTAGAGAAATAAGCACCTCACTAAACATTGAGGTAACTAATTCTCCCTTATCTAATATTGAGCTCGCGGATTCAATTTATGAAATGTATCAATGTCTAGAGACTTCCATGCATAAAATGAAAATGCTGAGAAAGATGTGTGCTGAGTTAGAAACAGCTAACTCCATTTTGAGCTTAGAAGTTAGACTGTTAGAAAATAACTCATTACAAGATAAATTGTTAAATCAATCGAGATTACAAACTAATGAGTTATTACAAAATAATAAACTTCTGCATGATAAGATTGATTTAGTAGCAAAGAGATCTCAGTATCAGTATGTCAGAAAACCCAATACAGGGAAAAGGAGAAGAAACTTTAGGCCTTCTGATAGATAGCCCAATAGGCATTCTGAATGTGACTAATATCTGAGACCTAGACACAGTTCTAGAGTGTGTCGTATAAGAAATGGCTAGACTACTGATAAGTTAGTCTGGAAACCCAAAGATAACTCTAAAGGACCAAACTTAGTTTAGGTACCTAAAAACAAGTGATCATATTTTAGGTAAGCCTGAGATGTATAGAGAAGTCAACAATGTGGTATATAGACAGCGCATGCTTAAGGCACATGATAGGTGATGAAAGTCAGTTTATCACCTATACTGAATGAAGGAATGGAACTGTCAGCTTCGGAGATAATCAGAAAGGGAAAATTCTTGGGTATGGAACTATTGGAATAAGCCCAGCTATTAAGAATGTCTCCTTAGTATTAGGTTTGAAGTATAATTTACTAAGTGTATTTCAACTTTGTGATAAAGGGTATAAGGTTATTTTTGAGTCACATGAATACATTGTAATTGATTCTGAAACTGGTAAAATTGTTTTGTTTGCCCCTCGTACTGAAAATGTTTTTATGCTTGATTTGAGTGAGAAGTTTTCAAAATATTTTTACTTAGTTTCTAAAGACGAAAACTCTTGGCTTTGGCATAGAAGACTAGATCATGCCAATATGAATCTTCTCTCCAAGTTATCTAAGAAACAATTAGTAGAAGGATTGCCTAGCCTCAGTTTTGACAAAGACCATTTGTGTAAGGCTTATCAGTTTGGTAAACAAACCAAATCATCTTTCAAAAGCAAAAATCAAGTATCCACCAAAAGAGCACTTGAACTATTGCATCTAGATCTCTTTGGCGCAGTTCAGCCAATGAGCTTGGGTAAAAAGAAATATGGCCTAGTTGTAGTAGATGATTTCACACGTTTTACATGGGTATTATTTCCCAATAGCAAGGATGATACTTTTGAAAAAATTTCTAATCTTTGCAAACATATTGAAACTAAGAAGGATTTAAAAATTGCCCACATTATAAGTGATAATGGTGGAGAATTTAAAAACCAATTCTTTGAGGAGTTCTGTAATAACAAGGGAATTGATCATAATTTTTCAACTACTAGAACACCTCAACAAAATCAGGTTGTTGAAAGGAAAAATAGAAGCCTTGTTGAAATGACCAGAACCGTGTTGAGCAAGAATGAACTTCCCAAATATTTTTAGGGTGACACAGTCCATACAGCCTTCTATATTCTCAATAAGGTTCTTATCAGAACCATATTGAAGAAGACCCCCTATGAATTATGGAAGGGATGCAAGCCAAGAACTGGATACTCAGAGAAAAGTTGATTCAGAAGATGTGGATGAACACTTAAAGATTAATGTCATTGACAGCCATACTGAAAAGAATTCAGTTGCTCAGTGCAGTACTAAAGTAAGATCAAACATCAGCAATCATATTAAAAGGAATTCAGTAGACCCTGAACTCAATACTGATACTGAAGGTATGGCTACTGAGACTCAGGTAAATAATATTAATCTAACTATGATTGTAGGAACATCTCAACAGTAAGGTGACATTGTTAGAACCCAAGAGTAAGATGGCAACTATGGATTTCTAGTAGAGACTAGATATCATAGAAGTCAGCCTCTAGAGAACATCATAAATCGAGCTGAAAATAGAATGATAACAAGAGCTCAACTGAATAGATATTTTGGAAACATTGCTTTCGTCTCAATATTGGAGCCTAAAACATTTCGAGATGCTAAATATGATGAGTATCGGATGATTACAATACAAGAAGAACTCGACCATTTCATAAGGAACCAAGTATGGGAATTAGTACCAAGACCCTAAGGCAAATCTATAATAGGTACTAAGTGGGTTTTCAAAAATAAAATAGACGAGTCGGGAAACATTGTAAGGAACAAAGCCAGACTGGTAGCACAAGGTTACAATTAGCAAGAAGGTATTGGTTATGGTGAGACCTTTGCCCCAGTAGCTCGGTTAGAGATTTCAAAAGAATTCATTAGAGGAAAAATTGATACTACCCTATTCATTAAGAAGAAGTCTCAGCATATTCTACTTATTCAAATATATGTTGATGATATCATCTTTGGTAGTACAAATGAACTTTTATGTAAAGAATTCAGTAACTTGATTCAAGCTGAGTTTGAAATGTCTCTGATGGGAGAACTGATCCTCTTCCTTGGACTAAAAATCAAACAATGCAAAAATGACATTTTTATGAATCAATTTAAGTATATGCAGGAGATACTGTAGAAATTCAGCATGGATTACTGTAAATCAATAGCAACTCCTATGAGCTCAGTCACCGTATAAAGTGAGGATAAGACTGGAAACTCAATTAATTCTAAGTTATACCGAGGTATGATT
>CAOJCR013883089.1:0-10440 GCA_948330485.1 Euphorbia neoarborescens | reverse complement strand
ATGTTTGTGAACCTAGCATTCATATCTGCAATCTTCTCACCTTCCTTCATCTCAAACAGTTTATACAACCACATTTGCTAGTTGATCTTGTGCTCTTTCACTTTTGAGTTCCCTTCGTAGGTTGCCTCCAGCTTGTTCCAGATATCTTGAGCTGATTCACAGCTAGAAATCTTGTTATACTCATTAGTATCTAGTGCACAGTGAAGGATGTTGATTGCTATAGCATTAGTTTGGAGTTTCCTGATGTCCAGATCATTATATTCAGTTACAGTCTTAGGGACTGTTTCTCCACCTTCCACGATTTTTACTGGAACATAGGGTCCATTGACAATTGTCAACCAAGCATTCATGTCATTTGCTTGGATGATATTCCTCATCCTGTTCTTCCAAAAAGTGTAGCTACACCCAAAGAACAAAGGGGGTCTATTGATCGAAAGTCCTTCTGGAAGAATTTGTGTAGTTTCATTTCCTAAGAGGTGTCTAACACTGTTGGCCATTATAGATCGTACTTTGAGATTGTTAGATCTGTGAAAGACAGAGTCTATCTTTGATACCATATGTGGAATCCCAGATGGCCAAAAATAGTCAGAGGGGGGTGAATGACTGTTTTAAAAATTTGGAGGGTTTAAAAAACGAAAATAGTATTGAGAAAGAAACGAAGTATTGAGTCTGAAAGAAAAATAATGAGTACTGAAGAATAAGGTTCTCAGTATCAATTGCAAAATAGAGACTCAGAGTGATATTGAAGACAGTAGTATGGTAAAGGCTTTAAAAACAATAACGTTGGAATTTATCCTGGTTCGGTCACTTCTCTTCAGTGCTTACGTCCAGTCCCCAAGGTACCTTCCCTTAAGATTTCAATCCACTAACGTTACTTTAAGGTAGGAAGCGAAACCTTTACAACTTAGTCTAAATTGATATTGAGTACCTTCCTCAATATCACACTCAACTAAGCTTACTACTGCTCACATCTTGCAGTACTCAAACACAAACAAGAAATTAAAAGTGTTTGATCTCTAGAAAGAATCTAAATACAATATTTGAACAAACAATGAAGGTTCTTTCTAGTTGAATTTACAAAGATTTGAAATTTGGAGAGCTTGTTTTCGTTTGATCTCTTAAAAATTCATCACCTTGCTTGAATGAAGACTTGTGCTATTTATACTTGATATTGACTAGCCGTTTAAATTTTGGTCGTTGGATTAGAAGAGGATAGCCGTTAGATGAGTTTTATCTTCAACAAAGGATTCTGACGGTATTGAGATGCTTTGTCGAGTCTGAGTGTTGATCCTGTCAGCGAGAAGCTTGATACTGGCTAACTTGTCTGATTCTGATACTGAATTCGTTCCCAATATGGTATTGAAAAGCACGTCAGCAACTTGTACTCTATTCTTTGTCTCCACCATAAATGGTAATTTTTCAGACATGTATTGAGCAGAATATCTGCACACTCAGCACACAAGGTCAAATATACCAAGTTGAAAAAAAAAATAAAAATCCTAAATAAATTTTTTCAAACACCAAAATACTTAATTTGTTATCCTCAAAAGTTAATTTGAATAAGATCAAAATTAGGGTTCCAACAATTACTTTTTTATTTTTTTTATAAATAATTTTATCATTTTAGTTCGTTAAAATTTTCAACTAAACATTCAATTTTTAAATTCTAAGTATATTCTAATTTATTTTTCATAATAATCAATAAATTATACAATATTAACACTATAAATACATTATTTTCTTTTTAAAATATTAAATATATATATATATATAATTGATTGATTGATTCGACTAATAAAAAATCAATTGAATCAATTCAACTATGAACTAGCAGTCTTAATGATTTAGTAGTCGGTTTGGTCATAATAGAGTTGGTATTCCTCCCAGTCTAATTAAAAAAAAAAAATAATTAGTAGTTCCATTGTATTTGGGTATAGGAATTACACCATAACATTTGGAAAGTACTTTTTAACTTCTATATTTTATCCAAGATCAAAACTTCCCATTTTTGCAGTGAATTCTATAAATAAGTTTACACCATTCTGGTTAGATTGTAATTTCCATGAGATTACTAGCATCATTTATATAAAATGAAAAAGTTTATATATGAGAAACAATGAGGTTAAAATTGTACCTCCAAAAAGTTTTTACAATACAATCACAATTTGCTGCGATGGTCTTTTGAGTTTTTTCTGTACTTCTTTTTAAGACATCCATTGCGTAAACCAATAGAACTTTCAACAAATAATACCATATTGTCTGAGTTAAAATTGCACCATATATTATTTTTCCAAATTCGATTTATTTTTTTTTTCCATTTGATCACTTGGCCAATGTTTTTCTTCATTTTTTATACTTTCAACAATTTATTCATTTGTTAATGAAAACTAAAACTTTGGAGAATACAAATATAGATTTGGTTACATTACATGTTAAAAATTAGTTTGAAGAATTGTTAAATGAAAGTTTTTTTTCCTGAAGCAACTCACCACATTGAAAAATTGACATTTCTAGTAATTTTAAGCATTAAGCAAAGGATACAATTATCATTTATAGTATATTGAGAAGACGTGCCAAATAAAATAAGTTACAGGTAGTAAGAAAAACTCTGAAAATGTAGGTAGAAGAGTATTAAATAGATATAATGGGTCTAAGTCTCATAATTTTTTAATTGAAATATTCTAGCAAAAAGGGGCATATATTATGAAAGCATAAAAGATTAGGGGACAATTTGACTATTTCAAACCAAATAGTTAAATGTAATAAAAATGAGTGATATACAAAAGAGCAATTATTGTAACGAAAAAAAATAAAGAGAAATTATGATGAATTGGAAAGAATAATAATAAAAAAAAAAAGATATATAGAGAAATGGCAGAACTGTAATTGTTAATAAATTTGGAGTTGCGGATTTTGGACTCCATTCCGATACATAGGTTTGTCATGTGGAATGTTGTTTTTGGTAATAATAAAAACAATGTTCGCATTAGCGCTTTATTTGAACGCTAAATTATTTGAACGTTAAGTATGTAATTTTAAGGTTTCAATAAGCTGTTGCTCCGTCAGTTGTTTTCTCCATTGTGCCTTCGCTCGGGTTGATTTTGCACACGAGCTTCAGTGGTTTGATCTGGTCTTCTAGGACGGTGCGAGTGGAGGTTAGATCCAGTTGGATCGTTTTCAGGGTGGAAGTTGCGGTGGTGGATGGTGGTTGACGGACGGTGACCGTTGTTTTTTTGGGTTGGGTCTTTAAACTGTGTAGTTTTTTTGCCCTTTTTGCGGTTTTTGGCCTCTTATAGGTGCCCCTGTGTGGATTGTATGTCCCTTTATGGGTTCGATGTCCCTTTGTGGATGCCTTATTGTAAAGTTTTCGCCTCCTCGTGAGGTTTTTGTTAATGGATTATCCCTGTGGGTTTATCTAAAAAAAAATAAAGTAATAATATTATATTATTATTAAAATTGAATTATAGAATACAGAAGGGTAAATGATTACCTTTTTGAAGCAAAATTTATACTGAGAGGTTAGTTATAATAATATGTATTTTTTTTTTGGTTACAAGTTATAATAATATTTATTTACTTATATATCATTCATTATATGATATAACCATATAATATGTATAATTAATTTTTTTTAAAATGTAAACAGGAATCCATAGTGTTAGCAGCAGGCAGTGAATGGAAAAGAGATGAGAGTGGAGCTGAGACGATAATTGTTGACAGGAAAGCCGTACAATGTGAGAAAAAAGCAATGTTATTAAAATCGGACCGGACATTGAACTGGTGAGCTTACTGATTTATGGTTGAACCGGTTGAATCGGATTCAAATCGGTGGTTGAATCGGATATATATTTAATTAAAAATATTATTTAATAATAAAATATAATTAAAATTAAATTTTTAATATTAAAAAATATAATTTTTTATTTTTTATTATTTTTCATCGAACCGAATTTTTTAATGAACCGAACTAAATTACTGACCGGTTCACAATTAAACCGATCGAACCGAACGGTTCGGTCCGATTTTAATAACACTGGAAAAAAGGGGTAAGTTGGCCCATACTATTCTTCAAAAGCCGGATATTAATTTCTCACACTTATCCTATACACCTAATCATACCACAATTCCTCCACCTGTATATTCCCTTTCATATCAAATTTTTTTATTAATAAATATTCTAAAAATAGTTCCCTTTGAACTAAAAACTAATCCATTATTTTTTTTTTTGTCAAATATTTTTATAAACACACATATAAATATTATAAAACTATTCAAAATATCTATATAAAAATAAAAAATTAAATTTAAATCTGAATTTTACTATCCACTAAACAATTAAATATTTAAGATTTATATCAATTCCCTCGCTAAATATCATTTTTTTTAAATAAAATTAACCAACTAATATTCTACCACATACCTCACTTCTACACTACTACACCTCCGTAAATTTTAATGAATTTTTTTAATCTAACTAAATACCTTTTCAACTTTATTCCAAATCACAATCTCTAAAAAAAATTCATTATAAAAATACATGATAAACTAATATTAACTCATAATTTTTATAACTAAAAATTAATATTACAAGTTTATTTCTATAACTAAAAATTTAAAGGTTTTCTTTTCAATTCTCATTTTAAATGTTAGAAAAAATCTCATTACAATTGAATATAGTCAATGAAGAGATGTACTGCAACGGTACTGCATTTTGCAATTGGATCCACAAAAAGTAAAATATCCTTCCAATCAATCTTATTTTGTCGATTATAAATTTTATAATATCTTAAATATAAGGTACTGTTAAATTTAAAGTAAATAATAAAATATTAATTTCTATAATATTATAATATATTTTATTTGTGTATTGATTAATTATTTTATTGACGAATGTTAAAATTTTGATGATAATTTTATTTTTAAATATAATATATTTAAATATTAAAATTGTGATAATAATTTTATTTTTACATAATATATATTTAAATGTTAATACTATATTTATTTTATTAATATAGATAATTTTTTATTATATTTTATTTTTATTGAATATTTAAAAATTAAATAACAATAATTTTGATCAAATTTTAATTTTATAATATTATATTATATATTCTTATTATTATTAAATATTAATTAATTATTTATGTATTTATTATATTGATTAATGTTAAAATCATAACAAAATTTTATTTTTACACAATACACGTTTACTTATTAATTATAATATTAATACATAAAATAACTAATAAATTAAAACAATAATAAATTAAAAATACATGTAATATATTAATAAATAAAAATATAAAAAGTACAAATATAAATATTAAAATAGTAAAAACATTAAAAATAAAATATAAAAATATTATAATAGATTTAATACATATAAAATATATATAAAATTATTTTAGACAAATATGAAACCGTGGTGAAATTGTAGTGCAATTGTGTAAAACTGTGATGCAGTTGTGGTGAAACTATGGTGAAACAGTAATGAAATCTCTTCTCTTAAAGCAAATTTTTTACACGATCAATGCAATCGTTATGATTATTATATTGTATTTAAATTAAATTAATGAAAGTCGTTATAAAGAGTATTTCGACATTGGATTATGTTATAATTTACTTAATCTATTTATATAGGCTAATAGTCGTTATAAAGAGTATTTCAACGTTGTATTACATTATAATTTACTTAATTTATTTATATAGGCTAATAGTCGTTATAAAGAGTATTCCAATGTTAGATTATGTTATTTCACAAAAAGTTAACTATAAAATTATTTTAAATTATATATTTACATATTTAATATGTAATTATATAAAATATTAAAAAGTTAATATTTATTTATAATATGATAAATTAAATGATATATAATATAAAAAATTATTACAATAATAATGAAATATTATTATTTAGAAAGAATTTTTTTAAAATATTTAAAATAGAGTAAATAAATGTGTAAAAATTATTATAAATATTGTAAAATAAAATTTAAAATAAAGAAAATAAAGTAAATAGTTGAAGTGGAAAAAAAACCCCTGAAAATAAAAAGGAAAATTAGATGTTAGGTCAAGGAAAAAAGACAGGAAAATATTTACTTTGATCTTATCTGAATGTTTTAAATAAAGAAAAAAATCCAAAAGAGTGACGTCATTGCCAAAACAGGGAGCGATAGAGAAGCGACGAAAAGCGAATCGTACCCTGGAATATTCAAAACCTCCCTCTCTCTCTCTCTCTCTCTACAAATACCCACACATCAAAGATTCGTTTTCGTACGCGACGCCCCGACTTCGATTCTCCATTTTCTTCCTTCCCTTTCCATTCCTTTCTAATTCACCCTCCCCATTTCCTTATTTCTTCATCTTCAACTAATTTCATCGTCCTTGTCAACCTCTTGTTTCTCTTCCTAAATTGTTTTCTTCTTCTTGTTTGTCCCTCTCTCTCTCTCTCTCTCTCTCTGTCTGCTGTTTATTCCCTTTTCTGATTCTTCTTTGATTCCTTATTCTCCCCTTCTTTTCCCTTTTCCTTCTTGTTACTTCCGATCTGTCTATGCTTTTACCATTTCCTCCTCCTTCTGCTTTCATATATATTCTCCTTCTTAACTATCTTCCTTGTAACTGCATCATTGGTAATTTATAATTATCGTTTTAAGGATATGGACTTTTCAGACAAGATGCAGAGATGCCATGAATATGTAGAGGCATTAGAGGAAGAAAAGAAGAAAATTCAGGTCTTTCGACGCGAACTTCCTTTGTGTTTAGAACTTGTCACTCAAGGTCAGTTTCTCACTCGTTTAAATTTTTTATTTCTTTTTTTACTGTTCATACACGCACCCAGATAGATCTGCTCATTTGAATTGACGGTGCGGAAATGGTGGGGTTGCAGCGATCGAGGCATGTAGGAAGGAATTGTCAGGTACTACAACTGAGTACATGCACGGCCAATCGGAATGCTCCGAGCAGACCAACTCCAGTGAGGGAACTCGGCCGGTAGTTCTTGAGGAATTCATTCCTATCAAGAGAACTACTTCTTCTTCAGATAATGATGATGGTGAGGATGATGACGAAGAGCACCATTCTCATAAACCAATCAGCAACAAGGAACAGCAGAGTGATCACAAGAAGAAATCCGATTGGCTTAGATCTGTGCAGTTATGGAATAATCAGTCTCCAGATCCACCTGCCGGAGAGGTATCACAACCACCGACCTGCTCAATTTAATTGCTTTTCTGTTTGGTCACTGGTTAGAAAACAGAACAGAGAATTCATTGAAATTTGGTTGAAATGATGCTCAGGCTGTGGTGACGGAGTTGAAGAGAAGTGGTGGGGCATTTCAGCCATTTCATAAGGAGAAAACTACTCCAGCAAAGAGTAATCAGGTTACCGCTAAAATTCCAGCTTCCTCGACTAGTTCCACGGCGGAGACAGTTACGGGATCAGGATCTAACGACGGTGGTGGAAGCAACAACAAAGTAGACGAGAAAAAACAAAGACGGTGTTGGTCACCGGAGTTGCATAGACGTTTCTTAAATGCTCTTCAACAACTTGGTGGATCACATGGTAAGTAACTCAATTTTGAACAAATTTCTATGCTCTTTTTTCATAATTCAAAACAATTGAGTGAATGAACATGCAAATTAATGCACAGCTGCAACACCAAAGCAAATCAGGGAGCTAATGAAGGTGGATGGGTTGACTAATGATGAAGTCAAGAGCCATTTGCAGGTCAGTTTCATTGTTTTTTAAAAGGATTACCATTGCAATTAAGGAGTATTCAAGTTTAATGACATTAATTACAATATTTAGATTGAGTGATGAATAAGATGAAACTGGGACTGGTAAAATTGAAATGTGTTGGGGTTGAATTTGTTTCAGAAATACCGTCTGCATACAAGAAGGCCAACCTCTGCAATGCACAATAACAATAATCCCCAAGGACCACAATTTGTAGTGGTGGGTGGGATATGGGTGCCACCGCCTGAATATGGGGCAGCAGCCGGGGAAACAGTCGCACCAGCAACCAACGGTATCTATGCGCCGGTAGCTGCACCACCACCGACTGTAAAGAAGAAATGTGAAGAAGGAAGGAGTAGCCATAGTGAAGGTCGTGTTCGTTCCAATTCTCCTTCTACTTCTTCCTCAGCTCGTACGACCACAATTTCTCCTGTGTTTTGAAATGTAATTGTGTAAAATTCTGTGACCAAAATAAAATTTTAGCATATGCCTTTTACCTTACATGACTTAGATATCATTGAATTGATTTTAATTTAATTTCGGTTTTGCCGGATTGTTGTACCTTCTAAGAACAAAATATATAGAGATTGTTATGAGATGATTATGTGATCTCCTTAGGCTATTTTATTAAAAGAAAGATGATGAGCAATTTAATAATTTATTTTATGAAAGATTTTTAATTCATCCAAGCGGGGAGAAGGATGGTGTTTTTAGGAGCATATATCTTCTAACTTTTTCTGGAGGATTTTACCCATGGCAAAAAAAGAAAAAAGGTAGAGTTAAATAATAATTATTATTAATAAAAACGTTATAAAGGTTATTAATAAAAGAAATTATACCATATATCGAATGCATTATATATTAATGTATCAATACTAATAAAAATTTGACATTTTACTGCAATATAATATGAGTCTTGTTATTTGTACACAATCCGTTGTACACATTTTGTACACAATTTTATATCCGCCATTCATTCTGTTTTGATCCAATGGACCATACGACATACTTTTCACGGTCTATTGGATCAAAACAGAATGAATGGTGAAGATGAGATTGTGTACAAAATGTGTACATTAGATTGTGTACAAATAACATTGGCCATATAATATATGTATATATGTTAGAATGAGATAATAAAATTATATTAGTTTCAATTTATCATGTGATTATTTGGGGGACTTATTATATAACTTTTCAATTAATAAACATTGCCAAGTGAGTCTCCATTTTGCTGATAAGTATCGCCCGTCAGACAAATGTTATAAAGGTAAAAGTCTGACTTCATATAAAAATAAAAAGGATAATGTTACTTGTATGTATTCATTTGTACATATTTTGTACACATTTTCATCTTCACAATTCATCGTGTTTTAATTTAATGGATTACGAAGAGTTTATCTTATAGTTAATTAGATTAAAATATGATAAATGATAAAGATTAATATATATATAAAATATGTACAAAGAAATGTGTACAAATAACGGGGTTCAAATAAAAATCCGAAATCTCTCTCCGTTTTTGTGCATTTAAATTTTCAGCCCCTACGTTTTATCTCCGCCATATACCTTACATTTCTTCTTTTTTCATCAATTTATTATTTATTATACTTACTTTTTAAAATTTAATTGTATATAAATAATTTAATGAGTTTAGAAATAAAAAATTTATTTAATATATTTATGAAAAGATTAAATATTCTAATCTACACAAGATCACAAATCCCACTAAGTCAGAAATCAAATAGAAGAAGTAAGACAATTTATTTGTTATATGCAGCGGAAATCTTGATTTCTGATTGTAGAATCCACGCGAGCAGTCCTCGGATCATTACTAATAACTTTTCCTACACGTATTTAAATGGAATAAGGAGTACAGACAATATCCACAAGTTCTTCTGGAATTTTGATCGAACAGTATTCACACACCAAAAAGAATAGCACTCTAAGAAATCAGCACTCAATTTTGAGAGAAGCAGGAGATATATATAGAGACAAGATCAGCTCTATCCTTATTTCAAAATAGAGATAAGATAAGCTCTATCCTTATTTCGAAATAGATATAAGATCAGCTCTATCTTCATAACCAGTTACATTATTGGTCCCTGCAACTTTTAGGTTGCTACATTTTGGTCTCCAATTTAATTCTGAGCATACCAAAAATTAACATCTTCCACTCGCACATGACAAGACACTTTCATTACGATCTAAGCCATCTCAATCGTTCTCATCTAGCGAACCTGCGCGACCAGTCAACGACATGTGTAGATCTATGAAGTTTCCTTCATTCTTCTATCTACAGCTTAACGTGATTTTTTCTTTAGTTCAATTCCATGATCACATGTTTTCGTCTCACTTTGATCTCACGAAAACTTAATACCTCTTCACTAAGAAGAAAAGTTTTCACGAAGAAAAATAAAAGGTACTGGACCCGAGTGATATATGTTTCGCTAGTGTCACGTCTTGAAAATAACTTCCTCTCAATAAATAACCTTCCACTATATATCCAGAGTTTATCCAAAAGGTCCCTAATTTACCCCGTTCATAGCTAACGTGGTCTAACTTTGGGAATCCAATCAAAATAATCTACTGGACATACCCTTCGTGAAATTTATGAGAGTTATAAGGGTGAAAATTTGAAACTCAAGTTTCATTGGGTCTCACATTAGGAAAGTTGAGATCAATTTTCATTCTTTTCATCCA
>CAOJCR013881471.1:0-12130 GCA_948330485.1 Euphorbia neoarborescens | reverse complement strand
GTAGTGGTTTCCATTTGAGAAACTGACAAAAATTGACTTGTTATGAAATAAGTACAAATACTTCTACATGTCCAAATATATGTTTTGAGAAACTGAAAAAAATTGACCTGTTATATAAAAAGCCTAAAATAATTATACAGGTCTCAAAATGTGTTTCATATGTATTTTTCAAATTCATAAAAAATCTCATTCATTTAGTGTGTAAAAATAGTCATTTTAAAAGTTAAGAAAAAACCATAGTGGTACCATTTTGAGAAACTGACAAAAGTTGACCTTTTATGAAATAAGTCCAAAATAATCCTACATGTCCCAAAATGTGTTCTAATATGTATGTGTGAAATTCGGAAATATTTTATTCATTTATTGCATAAAAAAGGCATTTTAAAGACTAAGTAAAAACCGTAGTGGTATCCCTTTGAGAAACTGGCAAAAATTGAACTGTTTCAAAATAAGTTCAAAATCATCCTCAATGTCCAAAAATAGGTTTTCATATGTGTGTGTGAAATTTTGGAAAAATCTTATTCATTTAATCCATAAAAATATACATTTTAATAAATGAGTAAAAATCATAGTGGCAGCCCTTTGATAAACTAACAAAAATTAACCTGTTATAAAATAAGCCAAAAATCATCCTACATGTCCTAAAATAAATTTTTATCTGTATGTATGAAATTTTTAAAAAATCTCATTTAGTGCATAAAAAATAGACATTTTAAAAACCGAGTAAAAACCCAAGGGGTACCCCTTTAAGAAACTTACAAAAATTGACCTGGTATAAAATCAGCCAAAAATAATCCTACAGGTCTCAAAACGTATTTTTATATATATGTGTGAAATTCTTAAAAAATCTCCTTCATTTAGTATATAAAAATAAACATTTTAAAAACTGAGTAAAAACAGTAGTGTCCCTTTGAAAAACTGAAAAAATTTGAATTGTCTCAAAATAAGTCCAAAATCACCTACATGTGTGAAATTTCAAAAAATGCTAATTCATTTAGTACATAAAAATAGACATTTTAAAAACTATGTAAAAATCATAGTGGAACCTCCTTTTAGAAACTGACAAAAATCAAACTGTCACGAAATAATCCCAAAAGCATCCTAAATGTCCTAAAATGTGTTTTGATATGCATGTGTGAAATTTGAAAAAAATCTAATTCATTTGGGTATAAAAATAGACATTTTAAAAACTGAGTAAAAATCGTGGCGGAACCACTTTAAGAAACAAACAAAAATTGAACTGTTTAAAAATAAGCCCAAGATCATCCTACATGTCCTAAAATGTATTTTGATATGTATATTTAAATTCGAAAACATGCGTTCATTTAGTACATAAAAATAGATATTTTGAAAACTGAGTAAAAACGGTTGTGGAACCCTTTTGAGAAACTGATAAAAATTGATCTGTTACGAAATAATCAGAAAACTATCCTACACGTCCTAAAATGTGATTTTATATGTATGCGTGAAGTTTTAAAAAAAATCTCATTCATTTAGTGCATAAAAATAGACATTTGAACGACTAAGTAAAAACCGTAGTTGGTACCCCTTTGAGAAACTTACAAAAATTGAACTGTTTAAAAAATAATCCAAAAATAATCCTGCATATCCTATTTTTTTTTTTTGATACGTATGTGTGTAATTTGAAAAAAATATCATTCATTTAGTGCATACAAATTGACATTTTAAAAAATGAATAAAAAATCATAGTGGAACCCCCTTGAGAAACTGAAAAAAAAATTGAACTCTTTCAAAATAAGCAAAAAATCATTCTACATGTCCTAAAATGTGTTTCGATATGTATGTGTGAAATTTAGAAGAAATTTTCATTGAATTTATTACATAAAAATAGTCATTGTAAAAACTGATTAAAAGTCGTTGTGGAACCCCCTTGAGAAATCGATAAAAATTGACATGTTACAAAATAATATCAAAATGATCCTACATGTCCTAAAATGTACTTTTATATGTATATGTGAAATTTGAAAAAATCTCATTCATTTAGTGCATAAAAATAGACATTTTAAAAATTGTGTAGGAACCGTAGTGATACTCCTTGTAGAAACTGACAAAAATTGAATTATTTTAAAATAAGCCCAAAATCATCCTACCTGTCCAGAAATGTGCTTTGATATGTATGTGTGAAATTTGGAAAAAATCTCATTTATTTAGAACATAAAAATAGACATTTTAAAACTTAGTAAAAACTGTAGTGGAAAATCTTTGAAAAACTAACAACAATTGAACTGTTTCAAAAAATCATCCTACATGTCATAAAATTTGTTTTGATATGTGTGTATGAAATTTTGAAAAAATCTTATTCATTTAGTGAATAAGAATAGACATTTTAAAAACTGAATAAAACACATAGTTGTACCCCTTTGAGAAACTGACAAAAATTGAAATGTTTTAAAATAAGCCAAAAATCATCATACTTGTCCTAAAATGGGTTTTCATATTTACATGTAAAATTTGGAAAACTCTCATTCATTTATTACTTAAAAATAGACATTTCAAAAACAGGGTAAAGCCCCCAGTGGAACTCCTTTGAGAAATTG
Source organism: Euphorbia neoarborescens (assembly GCA_948330485.1). Classification (NCBI taxonomy): domain Eukaryota; kingdom Viridiplantae; phylum Streptophyta; class Magnoliopsida; order Malpighiales; family Euphorbiaceae; genus Euphorbia; species Euphorbia neoarborescens. Next base: position 9,572 of record CAOJCR013881471.1, on the reverse strand, counting down.
ACAAAAATTTACCTTTTACAAAATAAGTCTGAAATCATCCAACATTTCCTAAAAAGATGTTTTGATATGCATATGTGAAATTTTGAAAAAATCACATTTATTCGGTGCATAAAAATAGACATTTTAATAACTGAGTAAAAGTCGTAGTGTTACACCTTTGAAAAATTGACAAAAATTAAATTGTTTCAAAATAAACCCAAAATCATTCTATATATCCTAAAATGTGTTTTGTTATGCATGTGTGAAATTCGGAAAAAATCTCATTAATTTAGTGCTCAAAAATAGATATTTTAAAAACTGAGTAAAAAATCGTAGTGGAACCTCTTTGTGAAACTGATAAAAATTGGCATGTTATGAAATAATCAAAAAATGATCCTACATATCCTAAAATGTTCTTTTATATATGTGTGTGAAATTTGAAAAAAAAAATCTCATTCATTTATTTCATAAAAAAAGATTTTTAAAAAATTAGTAAAAACCGTAGTGATACACCTTTATGAAACTGACAAAAATTGATGTTTTACAAAATAATCCCAAAATGATCTTGCATATCCTAAATGTGTTTTTATATGTATGTGTGAAATTTTTAAAAAACCTCATTCATTTAAAATATAAAAAATAGACATTTTAAAAACGAAGTAAAAAACGTAGTGGAATCCCTAGAGAAACTGACAAAAACTATAAGAAAATTGTAGAATTGTGACGGGTTTTTTACTATTTGTTTTCCGTCACAAATTTTTGATGGAATTCCATCAAAAAGAACAATTCTGTCAAAAAACTTGGCGGGAGGTTTCTCGCTAAATTTTCTAATGAAATTTTGTGACAGAAAAATTAATTGTCAGTAAAAATGGCAGAATTTGTGACGGTACTCAGTTTTGTTAGAGAATTTATTACATTTTAATTTTAATTAAATATAAAAATTTATTAATTAAATATAAAATGATTTTTTATGTTACAAGTAAACCCTAATTATTTAATTCCGTTGAAATCTCGTGCTTCCCCCTTCCTCCACTCCTCTTCATCGCAACATATCCCGTCGAACAACGTATCATTCCACTTTTAAAAATGTTGAGTCTCGACTTACATTTTTCCATTTCTCCTTAGTCTTTCCCTTCTTCAGCTTCCCTCCAGTAGTAATGGTGGTGTTGTTTCTTCGCCTTTTTATCGTTCTTTTTTATTCATCAACTATTTTAAATTTGGTTTTAATTGTGACTTTTGTGAAATTTGTAGGTTATATTTTGGATTTTGATCATTAATTAACTTTCAAGGAGGTATCAACCGTACTGTCAATTTTATAGCTTGGTTGTGATTGTTCTTTGGTTTGTTGGCCCTTGCGTAAAAATAGGTATTTGTTGTGCCAAGTCTCTTAGTGTTGTTATTGTCTCTGCTGTTGCAATTGAGATTCTGTGCAGGAGCTATATTATTTTCGAGATTGATTGCTTCTTTCTTCGGCAGACTGGGCTTTTGGCAGTATATGTACCTAAAGCTTTATATGTTGGAAGGTAAATACGCACTTCAATTTATCTCTCCTTGAGAAATTTCATTTTCTGTAATTCATGAATGCATAGTTTGAATTCATTGTGTTTAATATTTCTTCCAAGTTGTTGAGGTGAAATTCTCAAAGGTGTTCACATGCAGACATTCGAGCATTCGTGAAATTGCTATAATGGGTTTGGTGGCTTATCTGTCCTACATGTTAGCTGAGGTATATAATCTTTATGCATTAGGTTAATTGATTGGAAAAATCCATTGTTTATGAATAATTGATGTGATATACTATTTCGTTATATAGAAGCCGCTTGAATTAAGTGGAATTCTTATTGTCTTATTTTATGGTATTATCATGTCATATTATGTGTGGCACAACCTGACTGAAAGCTCTCGGATTACAACTAGATATACATTAAACTAATGGTGAATTAAAAACTGATTTAATCAAATGTTGAGTTCCAATGAAGCACCCATCTTCAAAGTCCTTTTATGAAAGCGCAACCATGTTGTTGTCTGCTGTTGTTAATGAAAATGACCTTCTCTAAAAATATTCTACTGAACCCTTCCTACACTGCATATACGGCCAAATTCCATAGCACTTGTCAATTGCAGTACTCTTATAGTTAAGCCCTTCTTATATATCACTCATATTGTATGCTGCTAATACTATGTGATTAATTCACCTTGTACTTAAAATATTATTTCATCCATATACACTACTTAGTAATAAAGGTTATATATATATATAATATTTGGAATGGATGAGGCTCATTTCATACAGTCAAGAACTAACATAGATATATAGAAACAGAACAAATAGAATATTCAATCATAAAATTAGAGGCTGATATATCTAATACACTGGAACATCAAAATTTAAGAAAAAAAATGCAAACATACAAAGAGAAATGAATGTTGTTGATGTTCAGTTATACTGTATCATGCTCTTATTTCACCAAATAATCCCTAAAAGATTTTAGGGCTAAATTTTAATTACATTAAGAAAAACTGTAAAGTTTGTACATCTAGAAGCATCCAAGTTACTCAAAAACTTTCAAATAGAAAACATGTTATCATATAGATAATAACAGTTAATATATTTATATAGCAATTTTCATGCCGTAGAAACATGTTAAAGTATACTTATGCTAGAAAGGCATTATTCAGAAAAAAGATGGAAAACCAAAGGTGACAGGACCAACTTAGGGCCAGTTTGGCATTGCTTTCCCACCTGCTTTCCCATCTTTCCCACCCGCTTTCCCTAAAAGCAGCGTTTGGTAAATGCAAAGTTGATTTTCTTAAAAACTGAAAAAGCTGTAAAAGCTGCGTTTTTGAGAAGAGCGTTTGGTAAATGTAAAGCTGCTTTCCTTAAAAGCTGGGAAAGCTGGGAAAACTGCTTTTTGAAGAAGCTACAATTTGCTGCTTTTTGGGAACGCAGCTTTCCCAACTTTCCCAGCTTTTCCAACTTTTGGCAACAGCAATGTCAAACTGGACATTAATAGGTTTAGAACTCCGCAATTGACTTATAACGAAAACAAATAAAATTTAAAAAAGGGAACAAATTCCCTTCGTATAATTTCTCTCTTACTCACCAACGATCTATCTCAACATCTTTCTTTTCTTTTGTCTTTCATGTCTGCGCTATAAAAAAAGCAATTCTCTTCCTATCCCATTAATTTCCAAATCTTTCCTTTTTATGTCCTGCTTTTTACCTCCTCTGTATCTAATTTAATTATTTTCTACTTTTCTATTTTATAGCATCCATGGTAGTAGCTGCTCTTTATGAATTATATGTGCACATGCTTTAAATAGGTGTTGACTCTGTTAAATGAATTTATATTCATCAAAGAATGATAAGACCCCAAATATTTGCTTTAAGAACGGCATTGATCCAGTCATAGATTTTCTTTGTAAGGTCTAAATTTTTTCGACTATCTTCTGGGGTGGATAACAGAGAATATATATAACCTAGTGTTAATATGTGGTTGTCATTACCAGAATTGTCAGTTTTAGCTTCATATAGTTTTAGATATGGTGTCAATCTACTGATTGTATAATGTGCTGCATTTTAAAGAAGGAGTTCGAAGAGTACATCTTTTGTAGGGCACAATTTATGGAGTTCTATTGTTGGAACTTCTTAAAAGAGATGGAATGGGTGTTAAGGAGATCCCAGATAATACCAAATCAAAGCCAATTAGTTAGCTAGATATTAGTTAGTTCATTATTATCTTATGTAAATATCTTTTCTAATAGCTGTCATATATTTTCAAACTGATCTAAATCTGTATTCTGTAACTAACTATTGTATTTAATAGCTGCTCCCCTTCAATGAAAATATATTAGAATTCATAAAAACTATTATCTCTTTAATGGGAACAATGGTTGCTACGTATGTTAGCTTTTACACTAACTTCAAAAAATTTATATTTTTTTGAAGGTGATTTAACCATGTGGTCAATAGCATTTATTAATGTTTTCTTATTGAGAAATTGGATTTATGAGGTTGTCACCAACTACTGGTCTTGAGCTTTTTCTAGTTTTGAATATAGCAATTGAGTAGTTTTAATTTAAAGACAGTTCCAAATATTAGGGAATTTGATGTGAACTTCATGTACTTGTGCTACTATGACATAATTTGCTAGTTAAAAAACTGTAGATTTTTCATGCCTTCCATTGATTCATGGCTTAAAGTTTTTGTGTTTAGTGACCTATATAAGGGAATAAGGATGGCTAGAAAGATGGATCTTCCTAGAATAAATCTATTAAGCTGCATATTTTTCTAATTTTTAATGACATTTGGTTTCATTAGAAATAGTGTTTTTAATTATCTGACATCTTATACTACTTGTTTGTTGGCTTGCAGGTCATTTTAACATTTTTATTTGTAATCTAAGCCCAAAAGTAACAGATGCGGCAATTTATGCATTTTTTCTATGTATTCTACTGGTTTGTGAGTTTTCTTTTGTATGAACCTTTAATTTTGTGAATCCTTATTGACTGTTTCTGTGTATTTAGGTTCAATTACTCTGTTCATAAGTTTTTTGGAAAATAATATAATGGAAAACAAATTGTTGGGGAGATAATTTGAGCAATATTATGGAAAACAGTTTGAACCCTTTCGTGAGTTACCAGAGTGGATGATACTGGTATACTGTTGAACTGGGAAATCAAATTATTTGGTTGTATTAAAAATTTGATTGCCGTTGAACAGTGAAAGCTTCCTCTAGAGACTATCTGGAATAATATAAAATTTTGATTGCTATTAACATGATATAAAATTGATTGCTATTAAATCGATTCCTCTCGAGACTGTATAATATGAAATTGATTGCTATTGAATTATGTGGTTGAATCGAAAATTTGATTGCTATTAATATAATATGAAATTTTGCATTGAGTAATAAATATTTTATGTAAAATAGATTAATTTTAAAATATGATTTTTTTTATGGAAATTCTGTCACAAATCTCTTTTTTTACGGAAATAATGTTGTGGTGGAGTTAAAAAGCATCAAAGATATTGTCAAAATTCACCAAAATTTGTGACGAAAATTTTTGTCGCAATGTAAAAAACCGTCAATTATTTTTTAACGGAAATTTTCGTCATAAAACTGTCATTCACTTTATGACAGAAATTTTTGTCACAAAAAATCTTCACGAAACTGTCAGTCCAGTTTATGATGCTCGTTTTTCATGCGGTTGAATATCCGTCAGAATTTTGTCACAAAATTATTTTGTAACGGAATTTGTTATATTTGTGATGGTTTTTTCTGTCATGAATCAGCATTTTTCTTGTAGTGAAAAATTGAATTGTTTCAAAATAAGACAAAAATCATCATACATGTGTTAAGATGCGTTTTGATATGTATGTGTTAAATTTTTAAAGAATTGCATTTATTTAGTGCATAAAAGTATAAATTTTAAAAACTGAGTGAAAGCCGTAATGGTACCCATTTAAGAAACTGACAAAAATTGACCTGTTACGAAATAATCCCAAAATGATCATACATATTCTAAAAATATTTTTATATCTATGTATGAAATTTGGAAAAAAAATCTCATTCATTTTGTAACATCTTGAGCCTAAAAACTCAACTTTTATATGTTTTTGGTGTGGTATTGAATTAATAATTTAGAATTATGGAGGTTAAGTGAGTAATTTGAGGTTTTGAACACTTAATAGTGAAGTTTAGAGTCCGTTTGAGGCCAACACGAGTCCACGTTTAAGTAACACGAGTTCGTTTTGGGGTTGATGGTTGAAAATTTTCATAAAAAGGGATAACACGACTTCGTATTTGTGACAAGAATTCGTGTTGATTGAGCAAACTCCTGTTGATTGAACAAATTGAGGGAATTTTTGGCAAAAGAGTAACACGACCTCATGTTGGACAACACGACCTCGTATTGATGGAGATGATCGAGATTTTTTTGATAACTTGTAACACGATCTTATGTTGGATAATACGACCTCGTGTTCAAGCAGTGTCTGTGACCGAAAACTCTAGAAAATTGGAGAGAAAAAGAGAGATTTATTCATTTAACTAATAGATAATATAGAATTAGATTAGAAATCAGAAATATATAGAATTGGTGAGTTGATGTGGGTTTTTAAGTAATGAGATGATTGATGATGGTTTTGAATTGAAAAGTGACTGTTCTTGAATTTAAATTGTGGAAATGGATAACATAACTTTTAATGTTGACAAGTGGAATTTATGGAAATCTTAATTTTTATTATCTTGTTGTTTTGGCTTTATATTGATAAATGGAATCATAGAATTGTTGTAAATAAAGGGTTCAACATCCATCTAGAGTGTCCGGATTGAGTGTATGAAATTGTGAATACCTATCTATTTAGAAATAGGCATGTGTATACACATTTATAAGTTTTATCGTTGCGTGGCCGAGTAGTGAGGATAAGTCCACGCGTTGATAGGCGGTACTTTAAGGATATCCCGAGATTCATATTGTGGTTATGAAGGGCGATAAGGGGACAAACTCGAGGATAGATGGTTATGTTTTCATTAAAAGAATAAATGTATTTTATCGAACAAACTAAAGTATTTTATTAAATGTATGAACGTATGTTTTAAAACTGTTTGACTACGTTTCTTATTACTTTGTAGATGACATACACTTGCTGAGACTCTTTTGTCTTATTTTTTTATGTTTTAAATGTTTTAGGTAATAAAGTTGTAGAAAAGAAACTAGAAGAGTAGCAAAGGGGTTCAGGTCGAGGCCACCACAGAAGACGTTCTTAGGTTATCCATCTATATATATACATGTATATTTTACATTGGGTGACATTTTGGATATCATTTTTTGTGTGAATGTGTGTGAAATGTTTTGAAGAGGAAATATATATTTCCTTATGTTGTAAAGGTGTTACCTTGATTTGTAAATAAAGTAAGTTTAAGTATTGTAATATACGTTGTCTTAATTACAATGATGGTTAATTTTTACTTCGGGATGCTCAACTTAGGTGAGGTAGTCCACCGAGGTAGGGATCCCCTCTGTCCATCCTACTTCGATAGAGGTTTTTGGGGTTTAGGATGTGACACATTTAGTGCATGAAAATATACATTTTAAAAACTGGGTAGAAGCCGTGGTGGTACTCTTTTGAGAAACGGACAAAAATTGATTGTTATGAAATATGCCCAAAATGATATTTTTTTATCAAAAAAATGTGTTTTTACATATCTGTGTGAAATTTGTAAAAAGTCTCAATCATTTAGTGTATAAAAATAGACGTTTTAAAAACTGAGTAAAAGCCGTGGTGGTACCCCTTTGAGAAATTGATAAAATTGAATTGTTTCAAAATAATCCTAAAATCATCCATATGTCTTAAAATGTGTTTTAATATGTATATGTGAAATTTTGAAGAAATCTCATCTATTTAGAGCATAAAAATAGATATTTTTAAAACTGAGCAAAATCGTAGTGGAACTCCCTTTGAGAAACAAATAAAAATTGAACGGTTTCAAAATAAGTCCAAAATCATCCTACATGTCCTAAAATATATTTTTTATGCATGTGTAAAATTTGAAAAAAAATCTCATTCATTTAGGGCATAAAATTAACATTTTAAAAACTGAGTAAAAGATGCAGTGGTACCCCTATGAGAAACTGACAATAATTGAACTGTTTCAAAATATGCCTAAAATCATCCTACATGTCCTAAATGGGGTTTGGATATATATGTGTGAAATTTGGAAAAAATATAATTCATTTAGTGTATAAAAATAGTCATTTTGAAAACTGAGTAAAAACCGTACTGCTACTTCTTTGAGAAACCGACAAAAATTGAACTTTTTCAACATGAGCTCAAAATCATCCTACTATCCTAAAATGTGTGTTGATATGGATATATGAAATTTGGAAAACATTTAGTGCATAAAAATAGACATAAAAACTGAGTAAAATCGTAGTGGTACCCCCTTGAGAAACTGACAAAAATTGGCCAGTTACGAAAAATACAAAAATGATCAAACATATCCTAAAATGTATTTTGATATGTATGTATGAAATTTGGAGAAAAATCTCATTTATTCAGTGCATAAAATTAGAGTTTTAAAAACTGACTAAACCGTAGTGGTACCACTTTGAGAAACTAGCAAAAATTGACATGTTACGAAATAATCCCAAAATGATCCTACAAATCCTAAAATGTGTTTTTATATTGAGTTTCAAAATTTGGAAAAAAATCTCATTCGTTTAGTGCATAAAAATAGACAATTTAAAAACTGACTAAAAACCGTAGTGGTACCCTTTTAAGAAATTGATAAAAATTAACTTATTACAAAATGATCCTACATATCCTAAAATGTGTTTTGATATGTATGTGTAAAATTTATAAAAAAATCTCATTCATTTAGTATAAAAAATAGGCATTTCAAAAACCAAGTAAAAACCGTAGTAGTACCCCTTCGAAAAACTCACAAAAATTGCTCTGTTACAAAATAATCCCAAAATGATCATACATATCCTAAAATCTATTTCGATATGTATGTGTAAAATTTTTAAAAAATCACATTCATTTAGTACATAAAAATAGATATTTTAAAAACTGAGTAAAAACCATATTGGAACCTCTTTAGGAAATTGACAAAAATTGAACTGTTTCAAAATAAGCCCAAAATTATCCTACATGTCCTAAAGTGTGTTTTTATATGTATGTGTAAAATTTTTCAAAACTCTCAATCATTTAGTGCATAAAAATAGACATTTTAAAAACTGAGTAAGAACTATAGTGGTACTTATTTGGGAAGCTGAAAAAAATTGAACTGTTTAAAAATAAGCTCAAAATAATCCTACATGTTCTAAAATGCCTTTTGATATGTATGTGTGAAATTTTTAAAATTTCTAACTCATTTAGTGGATAAAAATAGACATTTTAAAAACAGAGTAAAAACCGTAGTTGTGTCTCTTCGAGAAACTGATAAAAATTGAACTATTTTAAAATCAATCCAAAACCATCCTACATGGCTTAAAACATGTTTTCATGTATCTGTGAAATTTTTAAAAAATCTCATCCATTTAAGAAATTAGAAAAAATTGACCCGCTGCGAAATAATTCCAAAATGATCCTACATATCCTAAAATTTGTTTTTATATGTATGTGTAAAATTTGAAAAAAAATCTCATTCATTTAGTGCACAAAAATAGATATTTTAAAAACTATGTAAAAACCTTAGGGGAACCCCTTTAATAAACTAAGAAAACTTTACCTGCTACGAAATAATCCAAAAACTATCCTACATGTCCTAAAATGTGTTTTTATATGTATGTGTACAATTTTGAAAAAATCTCATATGTTTAGTGGATAAAAATAGGCATTTTAAAAACTAAGTAAAAGTCGTAGTGGTACCCTTTTGAGAAACTGATAAAAATTGAATTGTTTCAAAATAAGCCAAAAATCATGCTATATGTCATAAATTGTGTTTTGTTAAAAACGTAATATAACTCCACAAATTAATGTTTATAATAAATAAGGGGTATGTAAAATTACTCTTTTGCCCCCTAATTTTTCCTATAAATAGATATTAGTTTTTATTATTATATACACTTCAGATTCAGTAATA
>CAOJCR013881108.1:0-10276 GCA_948330485.1 Euphorbia neoarborescens | reverse complement strand
AAAAATTATGGCGACACGTGATGTCCACTAGTCAGGATTCTGGCCACCATTTTCTAGCTGTGGGCCGATCGACGACTGGGCTCTCTGCTGGTGCCGAAGGTGAGACAAATCGAAGACTTTGATTTGACAGTCCCGACTTCTGCTCACTTGGGCAGACCGAAGAGATTCCGAAACAGAATGTCTGTTCACTTGGACAGACAAGAACAAAGAACAAAGGAAATAAATGCTCACAAGGGCTGCTCTGATATCATGTAATCAGAGTCTTTGAGAATATTGTAAATTGTATATATCGTATAGGAATACAACAGACCTATATATACAAAGACTAAAGCATCTAAATATGGTAGGCTATAATTCTAGTCAATTAATTAGTCCTAAGATCATGCTAATATATTTACTGCTATACTAATATATTTATTGCTATATTAATCTGTAACAATAATGACTAAAACAGATGGTTATGCTTATTGACAAGCTTTCCTACAAAAAATTTCCAAGAGGACACGGCAAGTAATGGAGAAAAGAAAAAAACCGACGAACCAGGAGATTGACCAGATAGGCTCACCAGAATTAAAATAAAAAATCGACACCAGACCAAAAAGAAAAAAAGAAAAATCACCGGAGGAGCAGGCACATGCGACTGGAACGATGACCGACTTTTGACAGAACCACCAATCGACAAAGGGCTACCTTCTACAATAGGAGATGAGATAAAACTATAGCTGGAACCCTAAATCTCCAAGCATCTGTTTACCGAGACAGATTAAATTTGAACAAAAAAAACACTCATAAGGGCAGGAAAGGAACTGCTCACAAGGGCAGCTCTAATACCATATAACCAGAAAGTATTTGAGAATGAAATTTGTGTTTATTGTATTAGAGTATACCGTGTATTTATATAGGAGCTAATATCGGAAATAGGAAAGCTACCTAATCAGTTAGTCCTATGATTATGCCTATGATTATTCTATTTAGAGCTGCCTATGATAATGTTATTTATAGTTGTTATAGATGTACAATCCGTAACATGTTATTTACAACTATACAATCTGTAACACCAAACATCAATGAGTTCTCATCAAACGCAATCCAACAGACATACGTGGCAATGTGTTAGCGAACATATAGTGAGAAATCATTAAAAAAAACAAAAATGATAAAAAAAGAAGATACATACTTTTCGATCCCTTATTACAACGTTAGCAAGTGTATCATCTCTGCTTTTATCCCTGTACAAGCATATAAAATAAATGAAAGTGTTGATTCACGCATGTGTTCACATCTTATTATAAGAGAACAAAACAAAAAATTAGATGAATAAATAACATTATCTAAACTTGCCCCAAATTGTTATAGCCATTTGAATCAGAGACTGGTAGTGGAGATGAAACCTATAGAAAGAGGTGAAAAGTTAAAATTTGCAAAAAAAAAAAAAAATTAAGAAAGAAAAGCAACAAAAGTTGCAAGCATGCTCGAAAGCATGCATCATCATTAACAATCACACTTCTAATCTTCTAGCACATCAACCAAGAATAACCATTGATTCTATAATATTCTGTGATGCAAAAATTTATTTGAAAACAAAAAAAGGCATAAGATTCCATTATTCAGAATAAGGGAAACCTATAACTCAAAGAACTCTATCATTTGTATGTCATTGTCCAAAACAAAAGACTAGCATTAGCAGCCTCAGAAGAAAAATTATACAAATAGCTAAATATTGGTTATCATTGAACAAATCCAACAAAAGGCATGATGTTAAATTCAAATTTAATTGTTCTTTAGCATCACAAAAATCCCTCCTCCCTATCAAAAATAAAAAATGAAAATAAAAGATCTTATTCCCTACCCTCACTCTCTAAAGTATAAAGTCTGAATACTCGTTAAGGCAAAAGATATGTAGCTGTCAAATGCTAAGATTAAGGAAGAAAATATGGGTGGGCTATCAAATGCTAAGACTACACTAGGGAAGAAAATAAAAAAGATGACAATTGTTAAAGTTAAAGGCAGCAAATATGACCGAGATTTGAAGATCTAACTTACCATAAATTATATATTAGATGTATATATTTTCACCTAAAATAGATTAGTAATAATTAATATAAATATTTAATTACCTAAAGAGGAAAGAAAGAGGCATTCAGCCAATTTTCAAATTTTGTTACGGTATCATAGCTTCCCTTTGAATTTACAGTTGAATCTTCGAATCTCTGAGTTTCTTCGAATGTCAGCTTGCCAAAAGTTTCTAGTCTTCTTTCATCTTCTTGGATTGATTCAATTTTGATCAACAACTTCGACTTTAAGAAATTTTTTTTTTTTTTTGAGAAAAAAAAATGTCGACTGAGAATTATTTTGGAATAATTCCTACAGACTTTGGCTATCAAATTTTCAAAAAAGAATCATGTAGCGTGGGAATTTCAGTTCAAAATGCTTTTGAAAGGTAAGGAGCTTTGGAATCATATTGATGGATTTGCTCCTACTCCTATAGAAGATACAACACTTAGTCAATGTGAGGCAAAAGATCCTTGAATCATCTCTTGGATTTTAGGTTCTATTAAAGCCTATATGGTGAACAATTTACGTTCATTAAGTACACCTAAGGAGATGTTAGATTATCTAAAGCGCATACATCATCAAGATAACAATGCAAATCCAGTGTTTCACAAGAGCACCAAACACATAAAAGTGGATTGTCATTCTATTTGTGAAGCATATAATGCACAAATCATTTCTTTGCCTCGTCACCACTGATCAAGAGGCTACTCATACATTTACTAAAGTGCTCTCACTACAATGAGATCATTTTTTGGTTACCAAATTGATTCTTTCAAATCATTCAGCATAAATTCGGGGGGATATCAGTGGGAATGTTCTAGGCCGTCAATTGCTAAGATTAAGGCAGAAGATCTTTCAATTGCTAAGATTAAGGCAGGAGATATGGGTCTGTCAAATGCTATAATTAAGGCAGAAAATATGAGAAATATATAGGGCTGTCAAAATCTAAGATTACGGCCAAAAATATGGGGAAGATATAGGGATGTCAAATGCTAAGAGTAATGCAGAAAATAAGGGGCTAACAGAGCTGACAATTGCTAGAGTTCAAGATAGGAGATATCGATCAAATTTGAAGATCTAACTTACCATAAATTATGTATTAGTTGTATATATTCTTACCTAAAATAGATTAGCAATAATTAGTGTAAATATTTAATTACCTAAACAGGTTGTACAAATTTTTCTATTTAAATAAATGATCAAGAAAGAAAAAGGTATTCAGCCAATTTTCAAATTTTGTTAGGTGATCCATTAAGCTAGAATAGCATAGCACTCCCCAAACTAATCTATGACCTAAACCTAATCCACAACTTTTTGTGACTGCCCTGTCTATAAAAGTGATCACAAGTACGGCCCATTCATTTTTTACCTCCCCGTCATCATTCTAAACAAATGCTAGTACGCTTCATGCTTTATGAACAATATGAATTTAAACACCATTCTGTTATGTCGCAAATGGGAGAGCTCACCCAAAAGACTAGTCCAATGAGTGGGAGAGCCCACTTGCCATATAAACCATTCATTGGTTGCCCATACAACCAATGTGGGACAAAGTCCCAAGCATCAATCCTATAATATTCGTCCCCCCATAAGGACCAACGTCCTCGTTGGTCACGGCCACGTTGGTCATGGCTGGTTTCCTTCAAGCCACCACTCTGTCAGCCACCACTCCGTGGGCCACCACTCCGAAGTTGGCTCTGATACCAATTGTTATGTGGCAAATGGGAGAGCTCACCCAAAAGACTAGTCCAATGGGTGGGAGAACCCACTTGTTATATAAACCATTCATTGGTTGCCCATACAACCAATGTGGGACAAAGTCCCAAGCATCAATCCTATAACGTTTTCTCATTAACCTTCCTCAATTCTTTCACCAATTTAGGCTGCAGAATTATATTTAATTTGATCTTCAATTGTAAATTATGAAATTAATTTTGGGTGGAATTTAGTTTTAGATTAAAAATTAGTGTCTGCCCCTTGGAACTTATTAGAAAACTCTAAATTAGTTCAAAATTGACTTAGTGAAATATTAGCCCAAACTTCTGTTTACATAACTAATAAGTTTGATTGAAATTAGCTTTAAAGAAACAATTGTTGATTTAGCTCACACGATATATTAGAAATATTCAGCTGCACATCTAGCAATTTTTCCTCAGTCATCTCATTGATTTGTTAAGAAAAAGACTTAGAGGACAAGAATCGAAGATTGCAGACCAAATAGAACTTTAATGACAAGTTCGAATGACATATTGATATTATCTTGTATTTTGCATAGAGAAAAAGAAAAACATGCATACCAAACATATCTCAACTGTAGTCTGCATCTTTACCTGTTAACATTGCTTCATTTGAGCACTCAAAATCTCAGAGTAAAAAGTTCTCCCTCCATATGTCATCATTTTTCACATAGTCTAACACAAAATGTATTCTCAAAAACTGAATAACAATAATTTAAAAGAAATAAAAGGAAAATGCAGATCACTCCGTGGAATACAAGTAGTTACTGATGGAATCAAGTTTAAGTCACTGCACATTGGTTCAAACTACAAAATATATTATAATAAATCTTAGGTATTGAAGTTAACAAGGTTACCCCGCCATAATTAACAGTTATTCTTGCGCCTAAAGGTCAACACCTTTTGTCAAATTACTGATAACAAAATACCAGTTGGTGGTAGTATCTGCTAAGTTTCTATTTCTTTATGTGCAACTATTCTGTTTAAATTATACAGGCTTATGTTATAGCCTCGATCAGAATCAATATTTAAGAACTTCTGAAAATTAGTCCATTCAAATGTTATGTTAGTCTCCAAGTAGCCTATGGAGAACGGATACATAGTTTCTAATTTAAAAACCAGAAACCACATAGCATTTACCAAAGTAATAAACAAGTTTAGGATTTAAGTCACAATCCATCCACAACCTAAATCATTTCTTTTAAATTAGCTTACTACTGGTGAGCCTAAAAGTGCAAAAAAAGTGCTGAAGAGTCATAAATGCAGTTATATAGTTCACAAACAAGTTTCAAAACTAGGATCAAGCTCATATTACAAATACAGATTAAGCAGCTTTTGTCAAGCCTAATTCAAAGTAGCAGAGCATGCTGCTTGTTTTCTATTCTCGTAAAATAAACATGAATGTTCTCATCCAAATCCTAAACGAATATGGAAATGGTAATAAAAGAAATATAGAAGTTGTAATGAAATGTGCACTGATCTAATTATTTCATGCTTATTTTCCCTACTAGCAATACAATCATCTCCTTCAAAATTATGAGATAATTCAATTTAACCCATAGTTGTTAAAGGCACAAGGCGCACTAAGGCACAAGGGGGGGTGACTTGCCTAAAGGCAAGGCGAGAAGCAAGGCACGCACCCGAGGTACGCAAGGCGCACCCTAAAAAAAAGAACTATGGAGCATAAGAGTTATAAGTAGAATATCAAACTTAGTTAATATAATCCCTTCCCCTTATGTTCTAATTCACAATTAAAGTTTTATCAAGGTTTTATAGTTATCATATATTCATTTTAGCTAAGAAACAAAACCTAATTAAGCTATTAATTACAGATTCAATGAAAGAATCCAATATTATTAGCAGTCTGTCATTACATTCTTAGCTTTATTAGCGATTTTCTTCTTTTCATAACTTTTTCCTTAGTTTTTTCCATCAAAAAAGGGAAGAAGAAAATCACTCAATCGACAACCTAGTCTTATGTGTATGATTCTATCATCTCTTGCCCACAATCAATGTAATAAAACATTTATGTTTCCTAATTTAGTAAAAAAATCTTAAAAAATATTTGTACCAAAGACGCACCAAGGCGCAGCCTCCTAAGTGCACCTAGGCACAAAAGACACGGATCAAGGGACGCACCTTGCCTAGGGTATGGCAAGGCACAGGACAATCAGCCTTGCTTGAGGTGCGCCTTTAACAACTATGATTTAACCTAACAAGAAATACAGCACATCAAACAACTGAAAGTTTCAATTTTAAAATCCTTTGATGTAGTTTCAATAAAAGTAAAGTCAATTTTGACCACCATGAAGTCTTGTGTGGCTTGGAAACCAAGAATAAACATTAGTAGTCTTACTATGTTTTGAACTTGAGAACAAGTCCAGAAGAGATTACCTCTACCAAAAGATGAAAATATTTTCCAAAATTTTTCATCTCCATTAATTTAAAATATCAAATGCTGATGAAGTTTGCACAACAAATATTATTGAACGAGATTAAAGAAGAAAAATAATGCATGATTTAAATGGTTCGTTAATTTACATATTCATGGGAAACAAAGGGCAGCAATTTTCCCAAATTTCGTAACAGGACAACACTTAAATATTAACTGTAACCATATATAGCGAAAATTCCAAACAACACACTTGTTTTATACTGTCAGTCATTGTTCCCACATTCCCAACCCCATCAGTTGTTGCCAACAAACTGGCAGAACAAGCCCCACAAGGCAGATGGCATCACTTTGTTCCAACACCCACTTTCAAGCATGTGTGTTTAATACAAAACATTATAAATAGCTCCAAATATCTTCATACACGGGTACTATAGAGCAAAGCAACTCTCAATTCTATTGAAGACGTTCTTTCTCGGGTAGTATGTATTGCACAAAGATAGAAAAATCTCTTCCTGTACTGAATTACCAGCAAGATAGGTAAGACTTTCTTTTCTGTAAAACTCGTCACTATTACGGTCATGTTTAATTGATGAAATGGAATAGGAGGGAAATAAAATAGTTATTTCATGGAAGGAATAGTGGGAATATAATCTCATCTTATACCAATGTTTGGTTCCATACATATTGAAATTTTTTAAAAAAAATTGAGTTAAATAAACAAAAAAAAATCAAACAATGAAAACGAAGAAAAAAATTTTAAAAAAATGAGATCAAATAAAATAAAATAGTGTAAGAAAAAAAAAACAGATAAATAATAAGAAACATAAAAGATGAAAAAGATGGAAAAAAATACGAAAAAAAAAACAAAAAAAGGAAAAAAAAAAAAAAAAGTAAGAAGCATAAAAATATATAAAAAATGTATGTATTATTTTTGAGGAATTCTCAAGGAATAGCTATTTCATTCTATGAGATTAACGAACCAAACATTGGAATGCCTAGTCCAATTATATCTATTCTATTCTCTCTACTCCATGAAACAAACATAACCTACATGTTTTGACAACTAAAAGATGGGTTCCGTTATTTTTACAAACTTCTTCACACACATACTAGACACTATCAGACATTCATCTTGTTTTAATCCAATACACCATAAGACGGATTCTCTGTGGTTCGTTGAATCAAAAAAGGATAAATGCAGCGTGTGAGAAGAATTGTGTAAATAACATTCTCGGGATTATCTCAAACCTAATTAGCATTTGCAGCACAAAAGATAATATTGAATTTTAAGAAAAATAAATACTCTTGAATTTCTCAGACCTCGCATAAGATTATAATTCACATTAACCTTGAGAATACGCTGGCATAAATTATCATCCGAGAACACAGATTAACAACAATATAACACCAGAAACCTAACATAACAACCACAAAGGTAGAAGAAATAGACCATACCATTCAATATCCAACTAAAACTGCTCCAAATAAATTATTATAAAAAGTAAACAAACAAAACTAACCTTAAGTTGTCCAGTGAACGGAATTCCCTTAAATGGAGGCACAGAACCAGCCATATATTGTTCCACTAAAGAAGGCTGCTGCTGCTGATTTTGCAAGGTAGTAGGATTCTTCCTAATCAAGTGCACTGGATGTTGATGGTGAACATAAGGACGAGAACGATGGCTGAATCCAGAGTCTAAATTAGGACGAGACGAAGGAGAAGCAGTCACAGCGCCCGAACCAGAAGCAATTGCAGGTCTATGGACTCCAACAGAACAAGGATTGTAAACGCCAGGAGCGAGATTCGGGAGATTAGCGACGGTGACAGCGTGATCCGGAGGACGGACAGGTCTGGGAATGAATCCACGACCTGAAGAAGCAACTGGATAAAGGATCCCCTGCTGCTGAGTGGAAGAAATTGATTGTAGAGACTGGGATTTCGTTTGAATTTGGGGTCTAACGGGGACATTTTGGGAGGCGTAGAAGTGGTAGAGGGGGAAAGAAGTGTGGGGAGCTTGTGGTCGTGAAAGGGAATTAACCGCTGCAATTGCAGTGGTGTTGAACGGCCGAGAAGCGGCTGCAGCGGAGGTGGTGGTTGCGGCGGTGGTGGTGGCGGCGGTGGCGACGGCGGAGGCAGTGGATGTTGAGGAGGAAGTGTTAGGAGAGGTAGCCATGAGGATGAGTTAGCGGTGGCGGGGAAGTTGGAAGTTTTTTTGGATGGGATGGGTTTTGATTTTCGAAATTGAAACTTCCGCCGCGCTTTGTTACCTTTTTTTTCATCTTCCAAAGGCTTTGCTAGGAAGCAACGGGTGGTTAAATTATACAGGAAAGAAAGTACGGGAGGAAAAAAAAATGGATATCTATCTATTTATCTATTAATTTATACTAAGAATTGAAGTATTCAATTTGATAATTTCGTAAAAAAATATTACATAATATTCATAGATTCAATTAAAATTTTTAAATACAAATTAATTTAATTTAAACAAAAAGTAAATAAATAACTTCTTTAAAAATTAAATCTATATAACTTCCATATAAAATGTTTTTAAAAGTATCATTACAATAATTAAAGTTTTTAAAATTTAAAAAAAAAACAAATTGGATCTTTTCGATTACCAAACTCTTCAAATACCAAATTAAAAAATACTTAAATAAAATCATAATTAAACCTGTTATATTATATATAAATAAAGGTCAAGGCTAAATTGACATATTAAATATTGACACACTTTGACACATCCAATATTTCAACCATTGATCATCTAATGATTCAAGGGCTGAAATACGTTGGATGATCAAGGATTGAAACATTAAATGTATCAAATTGTGTCAATTTAACCTTGTCCATAAATAAAAGATTGATATTATATTCTATTGAAAAATATATAATATATAAAAATATTGATGTGGCTGAAAAATATATTATAATTGTTGATGTGTCATTAATATGATTACTTATGTATTAATATTTTATATCTTTTTGTAATAGAATATAATAATTCTTTATTTATAATAAATTAAATTGCAAAAATTTTTTTATAAAAGAAATAAATACAGTTTTTTTAATTATCGTTTTAGGAATAGTTATTAAATCAATTTTCTAGAATCCAAGAAATCTTTTTTCTTGGATTCTCTGGTAGAAATGTATTGAAAAATAGTAGAAAAATTAATGTTTAAATATTGATAACTTTTAAACTCTTGTTTCTCCCTCGGACATTATACTGTTGTCTATAAAGGCGGCGTGTGATCTTTCATCCGAAGAAGGGAGTAGAGCATTTAATGCAGCAATTAATGCTCTATGGGTTCAGTCCCATTCGATATGATACTGAAGACAAAATGAAGACTTGGACAGAAGATCGAGCCATCAAACTAACACAAATCAATCAAGAGTTGGTGACACTTATGCTCTATCACCAAAAGGCTACATCTAACGGCCCAATCACAGCGTGACACGTGAAAAGCTACTCATTTATAATCAATAAAGCCCACCAACAAAGGGCATTTGGTATCATTCTCACTCATTTGTACTAAAATAACTACTTTCTCTCTAAGTCACTGACTTAAGCATCGGAAGGGATCCACCAGAGTGACCCCTCTCCGGTCAAGATCCTTTATTCTATAGGTAACCGGAGCAAGCTACGACGAACCACTTTTCAGCCAATGATGAGCATTTCTCAAACTCGTTATCAATTGGTGCGGTGAGCGTGGACCAGTGATAAACATGATCCCACTGTGCAGAGCTTGTACCCTTCAGATCCATCAGTTCCCCTCGCCACGGGGGCCCACCCCCAACCTAGTGCATACGAGCAAGCGGTGGTGAGACAAAGTATTCTTAACCACTACGGTATCACCTCCTAGCATGCTGCAATACTCGGACTCTCTGCAACCCCACCAGTCATTACTCCCACACCTCAGCCCTCCATGGTTCCAGCTGTCGTACAATCCACCTTACCTTCCTCTTATCTTATGAACTACACCATCGCTGGCAAAAATATCCTCCCCCAGGAACCCACGTAAATTTTCTCGCTTCCTCCAATCCATAGGGATATGCTCCACATTGGTGGCCTCCTGGCGCTCAGCAATATCC
>CAOJCR013878870.1:0-10522 GCA_948330485.1 Euphorbia neoarborescens | reverse complement strand
ATGATGACAGACCACTATACTATTCTGGTAAAATTGGATGTTCACAGATTATACTATCAACTTACTTTCAAGTTAATGTATCACTTAAACTTATCAGCACTTTATCCATTAAGCACAATTGATTCTTGCTCATTTAAATATATGCTGCAAAGAAATGGTAAAGTAGCTAGTATTTCAAGCAAATATACCTAAATTGTGTACTGGAATAGAAACGCAAATATGCATTGCTTTTAATTAGGTGTCTTGGCAAAACTCATAGGTTGCATTTTGCAGGAAGATAGTGACAGTGAACAAGAATCTACTGAGCCTATAGTAGCAGCTCGAAAACCTCAAAAGCGTGCACGAGGGACCAGAGAATTAGATGAGTCACCAGTTCAGGATCTTTTACAGTCTCAGTCATCTGCATCAAGTTATGGGTGCTTGTCACTATTAAAAAAGAAGCGGTCTGGTATGAAATATTTCTCTTCTTTGTCGATTTTATTTTGTGTGTTCGTGCGCATGGTGTTTCATGTATATTTTTGGTTGATTAATGGGGGTTTTGAGAGTGTGCAATTGTTGCTCTTTGCTCATCGACTGTGAATTGTTTTATTAAAACTTGAGAACGTCTCACTGGCCTTGTGATATAAATGTCCTGAGTTACATTCAGCTCTATATTGAATTTTATATTTTACAACTTCTGATGTTCTCTCTTTGTTTTTCCCAATCTTGACTTTGCTTATTATTAATCTATTACTAAGGTTATTTTTTCTTCTTTTTTGTGATTTCTTTTAGGAAGCAGGCCTTGGACTGTTGGGAAAAGGACACCTCGTGTCCCTGTTTCGTTTGATAAAGATAGTGAGAAGTATATTTCACCTCTCCGGCAAGGTTTGAACGGAAAGGTGGATGAACTGGATGATGACGTTGCTCATGAGATTGCATTAGTGTTGACAGAGGCTTCACAGAGAGCTGGTTCTCCTCAAGTCTCTCAAACACCAAACAAAAAATCGGAGGCACCATCACCTGTTCAAAATGTTGAGCATGTGGTAAATAAATTTTTCAGCAGTTGTCAATTTGACAGAACATTTGACGATTATGAACTAATTTTTTGTAATACTCAGCAAGCTGACTCAGAGATGATCAAGACGAAGCTTCGTGGTACTGAGGTGGATGGGGTTGGCAGTGAGTTAAGCTTGGGAAGCACAGAAGCTTATGGCAGACATTACACAAGAGATAAGTATCCGTCAAAGGGGAAGAGATACGAGGGAAAGAAGGTACCTTGGGAAGAAAGTTTAGATAATCATATGGATGACATAAAAGAAGCCTGTAGTGGGACAGAGGAAGGGCATAATCTGGATGCTACAAAAGGAAAATTGGAAATGGAGGTCGTTGGTACCAAACTCTCAAGGCCGCCCACAAATAAGGGTCCAAGAAAAAGGAGCAAAAAGGCTCTCTTTGGAGAAGGTTAGTGAATTCTTTTGTTTAATTAGTGGTTCAGTCCTTACATTACTTATTTCATTGATAATTATGACAACCTTGTCCTTGATTGAATATCCACGTGCAAGATGTTTTCTTTTTATTTGACTCTGCAATCGATAAACGCTACATAAATTGTCTGTCCTATTCATTTGGGCGTCTTATCCCATGGCCAGATAATGCTAGTCGGTATTCTAAAGTGGCAACTTGACATGTCCTTGCATCTTTTCTGTGT
This sequence comes from Euphorbia neoarborescens, assembly GCA_948330485.1. Lineage (NCBI taxonomy): Eukaryota > Viridiplantae > Streptophyta > Magnoliopsida > Malpighiales > Euphorbiaceae > Euphorbia > Euphorbia neoarborescens. The sequence goes on along the minus strand of CAOJCR013878870.1, from coordinate 8,835 downwards.
GGACGTTTATATATCTAAATCCACCTTAAATTTTTTGCGTATTTCCTTTTAACCAAAGATTCTTCTTTAGCTGTAGAAGTGCAAAGCTCTTATATCATATATCAAGAGTCATACCACTTCTCATAATTGGGAACTCTAAGCAGTTGACAGAGAAAAATAGAAGTCAAAATTATCATATGTGTGACAAGAATTGTGCTATTTTTTGTATAACCTTTTTTATTTGACCTTTCTTCTGTCATTTCTTTCTTCAGGTGAAGCTGATGTTTTTGATGCTTTACAAGCCCTGGCAGATTTATCATTGAGGTTGCCAGAAGCACCTACAGATACCGGTGAGCACAGATAGATGGATTGTAAAATAGGTTATACAAGGCAAAATTTGTCGTATATTTGTCACTTAGCGATTCATCAGATTATATATGGTGGATCAGGATGCAATGCTACGAGAGAAACTTCCATTTTCATAGTACTCTGAATTAAAGCGTACTTATCCCATTCTTATTCTCATATAAGGCTGTGCATTATGAGATACGGTAAAAACTAGGATAAACGATTTGCAATAATACAACTCTGTCTGGTATAATGCTGTTATAAAATCATAATTTACTGACATGTATGACATTAGTTTATGGAGAGGACTGAGCATTAATGATCAGTTACTGTTCAACATGACAACTAGTTGAACAATCCTACCTTTTTCCACCATTATACTAATTGTCAGATTACCAAGATAGTATCATTGCTGCGGATGTTTTCCGGAGTATCTGAAATGATTTATTGATAAGTTCCTAATTTTGCCTGCTAAATTTGAATCTATTGATATTGGAACTGAAACATTGTTTGTTTCAGGTTCTCGTGGTTTCTTTTCTTAAACGTTATTAGTTTAGATGTGCTTACTTGAATTGAATGTAAAGATTTCAGTAATTGTGACAGTGTTTTCTTGCCAAATCTTCTGTGAACTTTTTTGGGTTGTGCCATCATGACTTGAACCAGATTCTAGAAAGGCAGTGACCTGATTGCCTTTTATGTTGATTATAGTAAAATCTGTCTTCATATATGTTGTCTCCAGAAGGAAAATTTGGGTTGAGTTCTAATGACCATGTATCGTACTTCTTCAGTGGCTCTGTTTGTTATAATTGGCAAAGCTTCAAGTTGGTTACCATGTTCAGTTGTTCCATAGTTCTTGCGCTTGTAAGAATTATAGTATTTATTTGTTGCTGTTGTTGACTGTTGAACTTGTGTAGCAAAGTTAATATTGCTAAATTTGATGTTTACAAAAAAATTTCAAAACAAATCTGCTATCCAAATATTGAAATATGTTCAGTTTTGAATACAGAACATTTTTTCTTGCGCTTTAGTGGTCTTTGTTAATGTCTTTAATGCATTTAGGTGAGATTAATCATGTATTATATAATTGTGCGCTATTTGGCAATCTAGATTTGATTTTGAGCAATTCTGTGTCTGATAGAGTCATCTGTTCATGTTGAGGAGCAAAAATCAGGAATTGTTGCCAAGTCCAAGGTGAAAGCAAGTCATTCAACGATTTCTTCCTCCAAAAAAATTAAGCAACGAAAAGTTTTGTCTCATAATGCGAGTTCTTCTCCAGAAGTGAAGGATTCCCATCAAATTAATTCTGGGATAAGGAAAAGGAGAAAGAAGACTCTGCCATCTAAGGTAAGGATTGATATTTTCTAGTGCTAAATGATTTTCCTTACCATATATATTTATTAAATTATTTCAAATTGTGATGTATATTTGTTCTCATGAACATGGACCCATCTGATGGTCTTTGGTGAATTGCAGAATTTAGAAAATGAAGAGCATATTGAGTGTCATTTGAGTGAATCTCAGCAGGCTGAGGTGTGTGTTTCATTTGACCTTTAGAGTTTCTGATTAGTGTTCTTTCAATGCCTCAATGAATGTTGAGCACATTTTTATAAATGCATGAACTCTGGTGTTCTATTTAGCAGTAATCTGTATTATACTGTTGGTAAAGCTAATTTGGATCCATATTTAATCATATATTGCACGATAACTTATGACTTACAAAGTTGTGAATGAAGATTGCTATTCATTCCGGTTCTATCCTTAATTGTGATCTGTTTTATTGCAGTTTGAGCATCTTTTTTAGATCTAAGCTTGCTCAAGTATTACTTGGGGAACTTCAGTTTCTATACACACTTGCACAGAACTTCTGTTTCTGGGCTCCTTTGTTGATATTGTCCTTTTGTCTCTAATATTGGGTTCAGGCCGTTGATGATTCCAGTGACATGGTGAAACAAGCTAAAAGTTCTCGTGATTCTGGATGCCAAAAACAACGAAAATCAATGAAAGCTCCGGAATTTACTTCCAGTATTGAGCATGTGAGAGTGTTAGATGGCACAGTTCCATCTTCCATTCAGGGTTTGTCATCAAACCAATTCGACCTACCTACAAAAGCGAGGAGTAGACGCAAAATAAGTGCGCCAAAACCGTTGATCGATAAAGATATTCCTTCTGAGGATGGTGCAAATAACCAATATAACATAACTATTCCTACACCTGATGGCAACAGACTCGGTCTTAAGGTTAGATGCTTGATAATCTATTGATATTTCCATGTATAATTTTCTTGAACTTCTGGTTATGTTTGATTTATTTGTTTGTCTGATCCTTCCAGAAAAAGATTTCTAATTGCCTTTCCCCATATCAAGTTCGGAGATGGTGTATTTTTGAGTGGTTCTACAGTGCTATTGATTACCCTTGGTTTTCCAAAAGGGAGTTTGTGGAATACCTAGATCATGTCGGATTAGGACATATTCCGAGACTAACCCGTGTTGAATGGGGGGTTATAAGGAGGTAAGCGGATCTCTTGGATACTTCATTACGTTATTTTTACAAATTCCCTAAATAGTGTCACCATTAAACTTTAATTCAAAGTTTCTCCTCACCAATGCAGTTCCCTTGGTAAACCACGGAGATTTTCAGAGCAATTTTTAAAGGAAGAAAAAGAGAAGCTTGATCAATACAGGGAATCTGTCAGAAAACATTATACAGAACTTCGTAGTGGTACCAAGGATGGACTTCCAACTGATTTGGCTAGGCCCTTGTCAGTTGGACAACGTATTATCGCTCTTCATCCAAGAACAAGGGAGATTCATGATGGAAGTGTACTAACCGTTGATCATAACAGGTGCCGAGTTCAGTTTGATCAACCAGAATTAGGGGTTGAATTTGTTATGGTAATTTCTTCGTGACATTTAATTTTATCAGGTTAGAGTAGAATTAGAATCTCCACCTTTTAATATATATTAACTTTTTTCTTCTCTTTCTTCAATTCCATGATTCATATCATTCCTTGAGTTTCACTGTTCCTGCTACAAAGTCATTATCATTATATAATTGCAGATAAGAGATAGTAGGACATGTTTTCAATGTCTAAGCATGCAATTCTAAAAATGTCGACTTCGCATGTTGGTAAATCTGGCATCCAAATAGTGTGTACCATATCAATTCTTGAATCCATATGGTAATAGGTGAGAAAATATTAGCTACTTTATTTTCTTCTTGTTTATGATTCCCTTGAGGAGAACTGTATCACGAGGAAGGCAGGAATAGAACTTGGCGCTGTAGAATGCCTTACAGTTACTTGTATATATTTATGTTTGTCTTGCATTCACAGGCCTCTAATGTACTTTGATGAGAAATTTGTTGAAGTTTCTATACTTCCTTTTTGCTTTGATAATGTCACAGTTATACATTGGTTATCGCAGGATGTTGATTGCATGCCAATAAACCCATCAGAAAATATGCCTGCATCTCTTACCAGGCACAATATTGTTTTCAACAAATTAATTGGCAACTCAAATGAGCTCAAAATGATTGGACCACCCATAGAAAGGAAGATGGAAGGATGCATTAAATGTTCCCCATGTGAGAATATGAATATTACCGGTGGTCTTCCACGTACTTGTGCATCAACTAATCACATCAGCAATTTGTTACAGCATGCAAAGGTTTGCAGTCTTTGGAATTAAAATTAGTATGTTTCTCATATTTCTGTTCTTTGTTAGATATCATGAGCAGTTGGAATATTTTAAGCTCAACTACAGAAAGCATTGTTTCAATTTTCCCTTCACTGGTATATTATTCACGTGAAATTCTCACTTATTAGTGAGATGTCTATTAATTGTCTTTGTAAATGGGAGAATTCCTGTCTGAGGGTAAAATGTACTGCTCTAGTTTACTTTATAAACTGGTCTATTACCTAAGCAGCTTGGAGTATTTCCTTGGATAAGCCTTTGATAAGCATTGATAGGGGAGAACAGATGCTCCTAGATGTCTTTATGATGCCTAATGTATTTCCTTCTCGAACTATTGCTGGATAATGACATGGCTTTCCTAGATATCAGAGATTATTTTTACCAATATGAGACTGCTTTGGAATTGATCAAAATCTTGGTTTGTTTCAAAAGCCAAATCTTTCTCTATTAAGCTTCTGTTCATTCTGATATATCCGATGTTCATGGGATTCAAAGACTAGCAATTTTCTGCTGTGGGGTAACTTTTTTTATTAGCATCTATAATCTGTATTAGCTTATACGTTGTCCACTTTAAATATAAAGTGTTTTTCCTCATAGGGGAGTTCAGCAAACTCAAATGCGCAAACAAGCATAGAGTTGGGTGATATTGTCTTTGACCAACAGGCAGGGAATGCTCAACCTTTTATCCTTGAACACATCCAGGCAAAGGAAGCTGACATCCTAGCTCTTTCAGAATTGACCCGTGCTCTTGACAAGAAGGTTGTATTGCTTGCTTAGCTTTTTATAAGAGTATTATTGGCACATGCTAAAATATTTTAGAAATTGCAAAGTTTACATTTTACATGGTTGTTGCCTTAAGCAGCATATATATGTGCAAAAACCATTTCTTAACAGCATTTGTACTTGCAGGATGCTGTTGTTTCCGAGTTGAAATGCATGAATGATGAGGTTGAAATTAAAAAAGATGGAGATAACTCTCCTAAGGATTCTGAATCTTTTAAGAAGCACTATGCTGCAGTACTTCTGCAGTTGAATGATATCAATGAACAGGCATGACTATTCAATCCATTTAAAATGTTTTCAGGATCTTTCCTTTCTGCATTTTCATGTACTATTGTCAGTTGCTTGACTTGATAACTTCATTGTGTAGGTTTCTTCTGCTCTGTTTTGCTTGAGGCAGCGTAACACATATCAAGGGAGCAGGCCATATATGTGGTTGAAACCCTTCGCTGCGGCTGGTGAACCAGTTGGTCATTCTAGCTCTTTTGATCAGTCTACAGATGGTACTCAAGAATCGGGATCTCATGTGGCTGAAATTGTTGAAAGCTCGAGAGCAAAAGCCCAGACAATGGTTGATGCAGCTATGCAGGTGCAGTTCTCTTCAACTTTTAGTTTAGTGAAGATGAAATGTTGTTTACAAGCAGTCACATCAAAATTATGTAGAAATGTACACTGGAAATTTTATGCTAAAGAACTGCCCTCTGGCGAAGAATAGCCCGGGTCACAACTTTGTGCCATATTTAAGTGCTTGTGCTGTTAAATAGCATGAAGAATCAACGGGACTTTTTAAATAATTCCTAGCATAGAGTTTGTGAATGTTACACATGATTTGATAGATATTTTATTCCATGGTAGTTGTTGGTCTTTTGCTTATTAGTGTCAGTGTTTTGAAAGGCGATCGCCTTGGTCGCCTGAGGCGAGAGGCGATGGCCCCGTCGCCTGGTGATACTGCCAGGCGGCGTATGTGCCTCAGGCGATCGCCTCATCGCCTGACGCGTCGAGGCGCTGCCTCTTGAAGCCAGATGAAAAAAAAAAATAAAAAACAAACTTAAAAATATCAGTTAAAATTTAAAATTAGAATAAGGAAACCCTAATATCGGAAAAGATGAACAGAGGAAGGATGAGAAGAATTAAGGAGAGGAAGAGAGTAGGCATATTGAATTTTTTGACGATGAAGTGTTTTGTGTGGACGAAAACAAAAGGAAAGAAAGAAGAAGAAGAAGAGAAAGGGGGGAGTGGGTGGGGAAAATGTATTGACAGATGTTTTTAATTAGAGAGGAGCTTGCTTTGTCTACTTGTCTTGTCATCACTCACATTTCCATATGACTTCAAAATTATTATAAACAGAAAGCCCATTAATATTACTTCTACTGTTCATTATTGCTTTTCTACATCTTCAATGTCCAAACTTATTTCTAATTTAAGTTTTTTTATTTTCTTTTATACATATATTAAGGATTCCAAATAGTGTGGTTTAGATTGCTTTAAGGTTATAAATTTCTATGTTTTTAATATTTTTGAATTTTAATTCTTTCTGAATTTTTATTCTTTTTAATTATTTTGCGTCGCCTCACGTGCGTGAGGCGTCACCTTCGCCTCTCGCCTCGCCTCGCCTCAATGATGGCATAATCTAACGGTTACTATCTCAGGCAATGTCGTCACTGAAGAAGGATGGAAGTAGCATTGGGAGTATAGAGGAGGCGGTAGATTTTGTAAATAATCAGCTTTCAGTAGATGTTTTGAAAACCTCTGTAGCGCGATCATCTGCACCTGCAAATTCAGTTCACAGTGCTCAACCTTCTCAGGAGCAGTCAAGTGCCCGCCCACCAAATGTGGGGACAAGCAGTCATGCTTCTGACGTTGATTTGGACCACATGCCTGACCAAAACGAAGCAAAAATCCTTTCGCAACTCATTACACAATGTGTCGCCACTTTATTCATGATTCAGGTATGTTAAGACTTGCTAGTATCATGCATAATTAATCATCTGGCATAAAAACTTCTACATTCAAGTCCTGATCATGCGCGTGAAACAAAATGCAGAAATGTACAGAACGACAGTTCCCACCAAGCGATGTGGCGCAGGTACTAGATTCTGCAGTTACATTTTTGAAGCCATGTTGCTCACAGAACCTTCCAGTCTATGCAGATATTCAGAAATGCATGGGGATAATTAGGAATCAGATACTCGCACTTATTCCCACGTAGATTACAACAATCACAGGTTCTTTTCTCTCTTCCCCAAAATGTACAATATCTGAGTGTCAAATCAGCTGAATAGGACAATGAAAATTTTTAAATTTCCCTTCTATATATGTTGTTTATTAACTTCCAATAGAAACATGATAGCCTGTAATTGCGCAGCAACAAATCGAGGCTTTTTTTCAAAATTGTTAGGATTGGCTGTATAGATTTGTCTTTTCCATTCATTAACCTGTACTGTAATTGTGCACTGCTTTTAATACAAAAATCAGAGTCTTATGCTTTTAATACAAGTATTAATGATAAGGGCCAAATCCATGTTGTTTGGGGCGCCAGAGGTGCTTACCTCCGTTTGTGTCCTCCTGTGAGTCTGAATGCCTCGGTTGAGATGCTGCCTAGATGACCACCTCAGCCCAGGCACTAGGCTACAAAAACCCGCGCTTTTCGTGTTGGTTCTAATGCTAGAAAAGGCAATTTCATGTCAACATTTAGGAATTCTCCTTGAGAGTCCATAGTTTATTTCAATATCTGGGCATTCCGTTTGGGAACTCGTGGTTCATGTTGACATTTAAATTGCCCCTTGGGATTCTATGACAACACTCGGACATTCTCCTTGAGATTCCGTAGTTCATTTCAATATCTAGGAAGTCCTAGTTTTTTTTTTTTTTGACTGATTTTTATGCTTGATTTTCTGGGTCAGGGGCGCCCTACAAGGACTTAAGCTTTCACTCAACCGAGTTACTGTGCTGCCCTCTAGAAAGTCCTAGTTCATCTTGACATTTATACATCTCCTTGACATTCTATGTCAACATCTGGGCATTCTCCTTAAGAATCTATAGTTCATTTCAATATCTGGGCATTTCCCTTAATAACTCGTAGTTCATCTTGACATCTAGACATCCCCTTAGGATAATATGTCAACTCGGGCCATTCTCCTTGAGAGTCTATAGTTCATTAAAATATCCGGGCATCCTCCTTGGGAGCTCGTACTTTATCTTGACATATAGACATCTCCTTGGGATTTTATGTCAACATCAAGGCATTCTCCTTGAGAGTCCGTAGTGCATTGGAATCTCGTCTGTTCGCCTAATTCTTATCCAGCCATCCCTTCTCTTATTACTAATTCGAAGAATTCTTCCAAAGTATCCTTCCCATAGCGTGGCGTTTTCTCTGCGCTGCGTTCACCGGTCTCTTGATCCAAAACCTGCATACTCTCAGCAACAGCAACTGAAACACCAAAATCAATCAATGAATTTTCTAACATATCTAAATTAGTCACATCAGAGAAACAAACATTAGCTTCTTGTAACCAGTATTGTAAAAATTGGATAAGTCGGCCGACTAGTCGGTGATTTTTACAACACCGATTCGATTTTCACAAGTCGGTCGGTATAAGTTGGTTGACCGATTAGTCGGTCCAAGTCGGACCAAATCGGACAAGTCGGACAAAACGCCCCGTTCAGTGTTGTAAAAATTGAACAAGTCGGTCGACTGGTCAGTGATTTTTACAACACCGTTAACTTTTAATTTAATGTATTAATATTATTAAATATTACGTAAGATATTAGTATATTACCATTACAACATTTATATTTTTGATAATTTTGAGTTTTTTTATGTTAAATTTTGAATTTAAGTAATTATTATTAATATTTTAAAATTTTTTAGTCAATATAATAATATTTTAAATATATTTATCATTTAAATTTCATTAATAAAAATTAAAAAAATATAAAAACGAATAGTTCCGATTAGTCGTTGGAGATCCGGCCGTCCTACTAGCGTCTAGTGTTTTTTACTACATTGCTTGTAACTCATTCAGAGTCTCTTCTT
>CAOJCR013877436.1:0-11247 GCA_948330485.1 Euphorbia neoarborescens | reverse complement strand
ACAAATGATTAATTGGTTAGGTATCCCATTTGTTTTACCGCGAACGACTCAGGATTTCTTCTGGCAATGGAGAAATGTTTTTAGAATCCCTTCTCAACGTTCTTTCTTCTCATCCTTCTGGCTTCTCTTGGCGTGGGAAATCTGGAAACAACGTAATTCACACATCTTTCGTGACGAGATTTCTAATTTTGATCTCTTTACTAAGTGTGTTTATAACTTAGTCTTTATTTGGAATTGTTTCCACTCTAGGATTTTGGTTACGGATGTTCTCTTAAACCCGTTGCTTTTATTTGTAAATCCTAATCTTTGCTTGAGATCTTTCATTAATATAAATTATTCTGGGTTAAGGAGTTTTAGGAGGTTTAGGGAGAGGTGTCAACCTAGTTGAGATGTCTCCCTTTCCTCTTTTTCTCCTTGCCTGTAATTTTACAAAAAAAAAAAACACTGCATTTTCAGATTTTAGCGAACGTTTATAAGCTTTTCTCATTTTCAACTTTTGCTTGTATATGTGATTGTTTTTTGGGTTCTTCCTTTCTGTGCAAATTTGTTTTCACGGACCGTTCAAAGAATCAACTTGCTCATAATTGTGTTCAGACATATAATTCTTTTTGTGAGCAGACCAAAGATGTCGGAAGGAAGTCTTCAATCTCACTTCAAGTTGATAAATAATCTCGCCTATTAGTAGAAACCATACAGATATCACAGTTACAAAAAGGAAATTTATTGAAATACATCTTCGTGACGTAAATATGGGCATATATGATCAATATACTACGTGATCAATCTCCCTCTTCAACTGCTAAAAAAGGCTAATTTAGATAATTACATACATCACAGTCAAGAGAGAGACAAAAAGAAATAATAATAAATAAAAAAAAAAAAACCAGAAGTAACCGCCTAGGTTACTTGAAACGTAGCAGTAATAGTTCAAAATCAATATTAGTAAATTAGTAGCCTACAAATTAACCCAAGGATGCCATGAATTTGCAGGAAGAAGTAGCAAATTAACATGGTAAAGGTGGCTAGGTAGTTAACGAAGGTAGTTACTTGTTGATGTAAGAAGGACACGCTGTTGATGAGATGAAATTTGTTTTCTTAACAAAGCGTCCTTTCATTCTTGGTCTTTTTTCAGCATTCAATTTTCTCACCTCGTACCGTATTTTCTTAGAAAACAAACGACTCCTTCTCTTCTCTTTATATCTCAGTACTCTTGCTTCTCTTGCTCCATTACTCTCTCTTCGTCCTCCTCCATATGGGTACTCCCCTCCATCCTACACATAATGGCAAAATATTTTGTTACCAAGATATTCAAAACGGTTGTTATAATTTTGACCTTAAAATTTACTTGAAAGGGGACAGAATTAATATTACTAATGTGTATATGATCAAGTAATAAATGATAGAAGCGTTAGGGAAAGTAAAAGTACCATAGATTGAGGCACGCAATCATAAGGGTTGAGTGGAGGACGGGTGCCTGTAGTCCAAGGCGAGCCATGGCTTTCCCAGGCATTGATAATGGCTTCATAATTTAGCCTCAATAACGATGCACTTTTCTTATTTTCTTTCTTCTCTCCATTTTTCACCACTGCTTCATCATCATCAATTACAGGTACTACCTCTTTCACTTCTTGAGCTTCATCTAATTCTCTTGTCAATATTGATGGCTCGCAGTTGAAATTCCAGTCCAGTACTGATTCTCTTTCGATACCGAAAACTTGATCCAACTGACAACCTATGATTTCTTCTTCCTTTTCTTGTTCATACTTCACCTTCCCTATCTTGTCTAATTCCATAACAAACTTCTCTTCATCATCGTTATCGTCTTCTTCTTTACATTCTAACAATTTACAATCCTTCATGTAACCCTCGTTCATCCCTTTCCCCAATAGGTTTTCAACATCTGTTGCAAATTCAGCAAGATCAACATCCGAAGATAAGAATCCGTCTAAACTGTCAAAATAATCACCATTTTTTTGTTCTCCATAGCCATTAAAAACTATGCTACTCCCCTTCTCCTTTCGGGCTTCAATTTCATGTGTAAGCCTATGATTTGTGCATATCTCTGCTGCGAAAGGGTCAAACACCGGAACCCTATATATCAAGTCATCTTCATCCTCATCCCCGTTCGATTCATCAATACCAATCTCGGGTACTAGAGGAAGAGGATTATTATTGATAGCTACCTTCTTTTCTTCATCTTTGATGAATTGGTGATTATACTTGTTATGCCTGGGAGTTCTTGCCTTTTTAGTGAATCCTTGGTGCCACGGCGGAGAAGAAGAACAGGCAGTCATCTTAAAGGATGCAGTCTCCAGGCGTACCCGTTGGTGCCGACTGGCTAACTGATTAGCTGAATGAACAGAATCATCACAGGATTGGCAAAGAAAAGCATCGTCCGCAACGCAAAACCACCGAGCTCTCCTCCTCGAACAGCCATCACAAGCGCGCGCAGTCCTCCCTGACAGGGCGTTTGCTTCCTTCCTTTGGCTGATCATTGATGAAAATTTGGTGAAGAAGAGAATCGGAAGTGTAACTGTAAGAGAGAAGTGAAGAGCTACAAGTAACAAAGGAAGCGACCGTTACAAAGACTAAAGAGGTATCTGTTTAATTTATTTAAAGGGGTCCATTTGGTATAATTTGGTATAACAATTATTCGGAGAGGGCATATGTGTCCTTTTAATGAGACCCACAATTTGTGAGCTTTTACTCTATTGCTGAATTGCAAATTGCAATACAAAGTAACCGTTCTACTTTTTTTTTTTTTTTTTTCAACTTTGGTGGGTTTCTAAAAAAAATTTAATCTATAACCGCTTTTTAGGTCCCACCAAATGCTCTTATCTGAGTTATGATTGGCTAAAATATTGAAGATCATCTTAATATATGAATTGTGATTGGCTGAATGTCAATTGAAGGGATTGCAAATGTAACCTTATTAGGATTTTCAAGGACCCCTTTAAATTTCTCTTTCTGTATGGAACTTGAGTATGACCTTTTGTTGCTTTGTTTCTCCATCTTAAAAAAAATTTGGTCATTTGTACAGGCAAACTAACATCTATGGTGTGCACATTCACATTGCCGTTGGATGAGCACAATTGGTTCATCCAACGGCTGAATGGAAGTAACCATTCTATGGTATTTTTCAGAAGATTGTTTCTACTGATCACTAAAATTTAATTTAAAGCAATTGGGTTAGCGGTCCCCTCAAGTGCAAGTGTTGTGGTGGTGGGTTGAATTGAAATATTGAAGTCATTTTCAATTTTCATCTCTATCTGGCAGGAAGTGAAAGTTAAAGCTTCACTTGGGAATATACGGTAAATATTGTGCAACTTATTTCAACAGTATTATTGTTATTATTATTTCATGATCAGTCTTCAATTTAATGCTGGATGTGGGTCCCAATTTAGCGAATAATTTCCCCCTCAATTGGGATTATAACTCAATTGAATCCAGATCACTTATGGCTCATAGGGTCCCTCACCAATATAACAAAATATTATGTAAACCACCTCAAATCAACTTGAATCAATATGTGAATTATTATTATTTGTTTTCTAGTCTTATATTTCTTGTTCTAATCAGTGGCGGATCTAGGATTTCAACTAAAAGGGTGCTAACCGGAGGAGGAAGACGGAAGGACGGACACAGAGAAGGAGATTCCGGGCTTCACAGCCCGGACTTAGGGAGACGATGGCGGCCGGAGGGGGTGCGCCGCCCCTGTCGGCCCCCCTAGCTCCACCGATGTTTATATTGTTGGATGTATGACACGTAAACAAAATATCATCATATTTGCTTATGTGTCACACATCCAATGAACCGAGAGTACATACTCCCGGTGTATAATAAAATTTCACCTTAGAGGGGGAGACAGATAAACACATTAATTCCTAGCCTCCTTCATTAAATAGATGATTAAATCGTTCTCCATCCCCACTTCTTTAGAACAAACTCCCGATAAAAATGGATTCTACCATGTGGTTAACAACCCTAAAATCACACAATACTAAACCAACAATATAAGATTCTACGCATATTTTTCTACATTATACTACATATAAAACATTGTATTAACTTAACCAAACCACAGCAATGTTATCTTATGTACATCACTTCTCCTTTATATGTCCTATCGATGCAACATGTTGACATTCAAAATTTCCTTATTACTATTTACATATTACTCCCAATATCAGAAAAAATATATATATGTACATCTATATGACAGAACACACAAAATACAAGGTCATTATATTAGAATATAAAACACGTATTCCCAATATATAATAAAAATTAAGTTACATAGTGCTTTCTATGGATTCTCATTAACATCAGTTTCTAGTATAGCATTCTATAATTTTTAATATGTAGTATAATTTTTATAAAAAAAAATAAATTCTAAAAACTCTTTTCTAATCTCATTACGCCATAGATTGTATAATGCAACAAAATCTTTTTTATTACATTTGGCACTAAATTCGTTACGGTAGGGAAAAAAAGAGCCTAAGGCAACTAACGTCCTGAACTGTATTCCATTGGTATATACACGGTTACCTTTCCTCTAAATGGCAATGAGTTTTATCGTTGCTTTATATTACTAAATAAACTGTAATGATGTATAGAAAATGGCAAAGACAACAAAAAAATGGACAATAATGCAACAAAATATTGTTGCCTTAGGGCCAGTTTGACATTGCTGTTGCTAAAAGCTGGGAAAGCTGGGAAAGTTAGGAAAGCTGCTTTCCCAAAAAGCAGCAAATTGTAGCTTCTTCAAAAAGCAGCTTTCCCAGCTTTTAAGGAAAGCAACTTTACATTTACCAAACGCTCTTCTCAAAAAAGCAGCTTTTACAGCTTTTTCAGCTTTTAAGGAAATCAACTTTGCATTTATCAAACGCTGCTTTTAGGGAAAGCGGGTGGGAAAGCTGGGAAAGCAAGTGGGAAAGCAATGCCAAACTGGCCCTTAGTAATGTACATTCATTCCATTAAAATGTTAAGCAATGAGTTTGATGCTAAGGCAATAATATTTTGGTTTAATGTCATCAATATTTGTATGAAAGTAATGAAAATTATTATCTAAATGCAATGAAATATCTAGCAAAAGCAAAGAGTATTACATTAAAAGCAACGAAATAATTAGCAAAGCCAATGAATGATTGATTGATAAATCTAGAAGAATTATAGTGAAATATAGACTCCATTTTAATTGGATAGAATATCACGGTATGATATAAATTTTGCCATGCTAAATATAACTTTAAGAGATCCTAAGCAAAGAAGGTATTAAAATAGTGGTATAATTAGTGTTTGAATCAATAAATGCACAGAAGACAATATTGGAAATAATACACATATATTATTTTCCCATACTTAACCATATTACATGAAAATTAGAAAGTTACATAAATACTATATTACTGGAAAAAACATAAATAAGGAAATTACAAAATAAAATAATGTTACCATAAACCTTCACTAAGATGGAAGTTTCTTATCGAGAACTGTAGCACAGTCTCTTTAAGATAATAATTTTAGCTGAATCGCATCTCCCAGGATACAACCATAAGCGTAGGCGAACTCTCAACCGTGTACTTGGAATTTTCATTGAACTCAAATGAAGAACACAAAGAGAAGAAGTTTTAGAGAGAATTTTCAAAAACAAAGAAAAACAAATCTTTTGTGCACTTATATATGAATATAATATTACTATAAAGGAGGGATTAATGGGACTAATTGTAATAAATATGGCGGTTATAAGCCGCTTATGGTAGATAAATGAGATTAAATCGTTTAACAAATGTTACAAATACTGACAGGTCATTAAACTGCCAAAACTAGTCCAAAAGTTGCCCTCGGTCACCTAGCAACCTTAGAGTCACGACGAAAATAGAGGGGGCCAAGCCAAGGCTGTCTCTATCACACCTATGACCCCTAGGTTGCACCGGCAATAGAGGCATACGCCTCAATCGTGCAGGCGACATGCTTAGCATAACGCTGGCAACAAGTACACTTTTCGAACTACAATTCTCATTCATTCGTTATCCAAATTATGCATATAATATACCATTGGAAAGATCTTTTAATGTAGAACACGATGACATATTTGTCTCATTTGAATTTTCATCTTAACCATGTCATTATTTGGTTACACATTTAACCACTTATTTCACCAAAATTCCAACAATCCCTCATATGAATGAAAATTATTTTTGGATGGAATTTTTAAAACGGAAGTGGTAAAAGCCTTCATAATCAACACATAAAAGGATAGGTAGATTACCCTCTTTGAACCTTCCCCTATGAAAATATGTTTTTCTACTGACTGACTAATAGACGTGATGTTCTTGAATTATTCTACTGTTTGTGTAAACATGGATATGCCTCACGCAGATGTCAACAATACATGATTATATGGTGCATGTGGTTATGTTATTTATGGCCATAAACATCTCCTGGTTCTGTAAGAGTTTTAGACAATTGAAGTCTTAGTAGTTTCCTTTGAAGATACCACACTTCGCTCTCACGCAGGTGATTTACTTTTGCTTAATCCTTTAAAGAAAATAGAATCATTAAAAGCATTTTTTGCTTAACCTTTTCCCATAATATTCACTGTTTACATCTTAAGAATGGGTAGGGTTACCCCCATAGTGACACCAAGATCCATGCAGTTAATTTGTCCCATTGACCTAGTTCTTAGGATCTCTAGTCATCATAGGTTAAGTTTTTTGCCACACAGTGCCTTATATTTAGTAGGCTTTTAGCCCCATCCCTTTCAATGTTATAGTAATTTGATATCTATTTAACCCTTTGGTTAGTGGATATGCTAAGTTATCCTTTAATATCACAAAATCAACAGAGATAACTTAGTTGAGATCAATAGTCTAACTGTATTATATCGATTATACATATATCTCGACTTGCCATTATACATCACATTCTGTGATCTATTAATTGTTGCTTGATTATCACAATACATACTAATTATGGACACAGGTTTTGACCATTTTGTAATATATTCTAGAAAATTCCTTAGCCACTTGACTTCGTCTCTAGATTTATCCAGAGCTACAAACTCAGCTTCCATCATGGATCTGGTTATAAGTGTTTGTGTAGAAGATTTCTAAAACACTATTCCACCTTCTAGGGTGAACATATAACCACTAGTACCTTTTAAATTCTTGATATTTGCTATCCAACTAGCATCAAAATACCGTTCTAGTACATCTGGTTATCTTATATAGTGTAGTCTGTAATTCTGAGTAAATCGTAAATACCTTAGTATCCTTACGATGGCCTTCCAGTTGGTTTATGCTTTCACCTTTATTCGTGGACAAATATTGAGTTATGTCAATTGACGTTCTATCTATACCAGTATCGTTATTACTAAATTTACTCAATATTTTATCCACATATATAGTGTGACTGTATAATTACAACACCATTAGGTAACCTTTTACTTGGATGCTCAATTTAACATCTGCATGTCCCATTCTTTCATGTCAAATTTGGAATTTAACATATTCTTAGTGCTTTTGACCATATTCTCATTGCTTTCTACAATAAGTATGTCATCAATATATAAACAGAAAATAACATATCCCAGTATGTAGTTTTTACGTATATGAACTTATCACACTCATTTATGTGACATCCACTTAATATTATAGCATATTAAATTTCTTATGCCATTGCTTTCGTGCTTACTTTAAAGCATATAAAGACTTCACCAACTTACAAACTTTTCTTCCTAGCCTGGAGCCACACAATCCTCAAGCTGCTCCACATAGATCTCTATTTAGAAAAGTAGTTTTGACATTCATTTGATGTACTTTTAAATTATGTAATGCGGTAATTTCAAGTATCATACTAATAGATGTTATTCTCGAAACAGGAGAATACGAATCAAAATATTCAAGGTCTTCTTTTTGTCTAAAACCTTTTGTGACTGAATGTACCTTATACTTCTCAATATTTCCATTTGTTTTCATTTTCCTTATGAAAACTGACTTAGAAGTTAGTGGTTTAGTTCCCGAAAGAAGATCAACTAATTTTTAGTATGGTTCTATAGTATAGAATCCATTTTACTCCTTATGGCTTCTTTCTATAAAGGGCTTTTTGTTGAATTCAAAGCTTATCTATAATTCTGAGGTTCTACATCTACCATATATGTAATAAAATTAGGTCCAAAAGATCTCTCTATTTTTGCCTTTTATTGCTTCGTAGTAGTACCTCACCATTATCTTCATATGAAGAATCATTGATGATTTCTTCATCCATTTGTTGAAGTTCATTATCAACTTCTAGTTGATCCATTAGATTAAGCATTTCACGAGACATTTGATTCCCGACCCTTCACTTTTTGAATAGTACAAAAACACCTCCTCAAAGAATATTATATCCTTTGATTCTATCAAAGTATTCTTATGTATATCCAGTTTTTGGATTCATACACAAGAAACCTATATGCATTTTTATGTTCAGCATATCCAATAAATACGCAATTTTGTCCCAATTTTTATTTTCTTTGGTAATTGAGCCATTACCTTAGGCAAACTTCCCCACACTTTCACGTAATTATAGAAAGGAATCCTATCTTTTTATAATTCATACAGGATTTTATCCATATTTTTTAGGTATCTTATTCTTAAGATAGCTTAAAGATAAAATTGCATCCCCATAAGTTCTATGGTAAACCAGAGCTGTTCAACTTCGCATTCATCATTTCTTCCAATATGCAATTTTTATGTTCAACAACTCTATTTGATTGAGGAGAATAAGGAGGTGCTAATTTATAAATTATACCATTTTGGGAATAGATATTCGCTAGAAGGTGTTACGTATTCACCACCGCAGTCACTTCCGACGAACTTAATTTTCTTATTGATTTGATTCTCAACTTCTTGCTTACAATGAATAAATTTCCCCAAAGCCTCATCTTTGCTTTTAAGCAAATACACGTAACAAAATTTTGTGCTATCATTAATGAAGTAAATAGAATATTTATTTCCTCCCCTTGACTGAACAAATTTCAAGTCACAAACATCTGTATGTATCAGATCAAGTGGCTCTGTATTTCTTTCAACAGAATGAAATGGGGACCTTGCCATTTTTTCCTCAATGCACGTCTTGCATATATTATCTTTGTTGATGACAAATATAGGATTGTGGCATGAGTTTATATCATTTGGTGATGTTTGTATGATATTTGCATGTTTTCTTTTATACTTTTAGGTAATTTTCATGTTTTTAATCTTTAGTTAGTTTTTGTGGCCTTTTAGTTCTTTTTGTATAATTTGACTCTGATTTCGGAGACTCTCATGTCTATGATTACTCGGATCCAATATATTGGTGCTTTGATATGTTCTTGTGTCTATGAGAGACAGGTGCTAGCATCGGGTGTGAAAAGTGGAGCACGAGAGTTATTAAAGGATAAATTCTTGTGATGGATAAACAAGTGACACGACCTCATGTCACTAGAAGAGTGAAAGAGCTGAAGTAGACTGAAGGTTGACATGAACTCATGTCAGTTTGACATGTCGTGTCTTGCTGAGGAGAAAATATGAACAATTGGGCAAAAGGTTGGCACAACCGCATGTCATATTGGCACATTGTGTCGTTGGAGGAACACAATAAGAAGAAATCGACAGAAAGGTGACATGAACTCATGTTATTTTGACATGTCGTGTCATCGATGATTGGAAAATTGGTTTTTTAGGCAGAAATATAACACGGCCACATATCATTTTTGACAAGTCGGGTCACATGTTATTTCACGATAATGTTGGCAGAGTTTTTCCTATTTTGGGAGGCTAATTTCTACAGAACATATACATACTATAATTTAGGTTTTGTGATTTTTATCTTTGGCTATCTGTACTTTTAAGAACACATAGTTTGAGATTTATTGTACTTGGATTTTGGATTGATAATCGGAATGTGTTTTTCTTTGCATCTTCAACTTTTATGGAGAATTCTTTCCTAAGATCAGGTTCTTTTATAGAGATTCACCCTCGTGAGATATTCCACCTGACAAATTTCGGCAATTCAAGTGTCAAGTTTGGCATAAGTTTATCTTATTCAATCATTGTAATTGATTTGCTAGTTGTGAACTGCTTAGGGATATTTTCGTGATTGTAATAATTAAATGATACCATCTTTATTAATACAAATCTGTGATTGATATTCCGATTTGATGTTCGTAATTCTGATTAATTGTGATGCATGCTATATGGTAGTTTTATAAGCTCTTAATCTATTTGATTTCATATCTGCAACATGACTCTGACTGACAACTGAGAAACCAGGAGGGCTGATAACCCTGTGGAACTTAAGCATTGCTATTTTCTGAATCATAGAATTAGGAAACCTCTAAAAAAGGATTATTTTTCTAAAGGCTTCAAAGAGTGTAAGAAGTACTACCGTATTCGTGCATTAGAATTGATTGTGTTTTCATCATCACTCAGTCTATTTGATTACTGACTACTTCAGTAAAATCCATCCCTATTAATATTCATATAGCAGTTAAACTGTCGAGAGGCATTCCAAATCCATTACAAGGTTTGCTAATCGAGATCACCTAGGAGTAGATTAATTTTAGTTTCAGTTTTACAAATTATTTTTCCCTCCTATAACACGCTAGTGACCCTAGATTAGATATTTACAGAGGTAGTTTCCTTGTGGGATCGATATTTGGGCTTAAGAGCCAGATTATATTACATGGAAACGAGAAGGTACACTAACCTAGAGTTGAGTGATCAGAGGATAGTTTTTATACTACTATTGACTGCTACCAAGTTTTTAGCGCCATTGTTGGGGAATATTATTCTTTGTCATATTCGATCCTATGGTATACGGCTGACTTAGGCATTGCTTCTGTATGAATATTTCTTTATTTTTATGCACAATCCTTTACCTCATTTTACTCTTTTTCTATTATCCTCGTGTGATTTGTTCTGAAGTGATATTTCAGGTATATGCAAACTTGCTCTAATAATCCTGGAATTTTTCCATTTGACCCTAAAAATAAATGTTCTTACCGCAGGTTAAGAAAAGAAAGAATTAATCAGATAGATGTTGTACCGTGTGGCGAGGAGGAGAGGAGAGCTAGGGTGTGACGACCCCAACTTAACACAACGTGCAAAGGTGGAAAAACAGTGCACAAGTTGGTTCCGTCAGACAATCAATAACAGAAACTAAAACCAGAGTCTAGTTTGAAAACCAAGTTTGAACTTTATTAAAATTGAATAAATCCAAAAG
>CAOJCR013875382.1:0-15264 GCA_948330485.1 Euphorbia neoarborescens | reverse complement strand
AAATTTCATTCATGATAAATTAATGAATTAAAATTATATATAATTAATTTAATTAATCATTCACCATATGTAAATTACACTACATAAATTTATTAATTAAATACACCAAATTTAAATTATTAATTAAATCAAATATGATTTCTTAAATTCATATTTATTTATTTAATTGCTCCAAATTATTGACCAACTAATCCGAAACCAGAAGATCAATGTGCAAGATCCTAAGGGACTGTTTATATGTTGGTAGTAGGCATAAGTCCTACAGACTATCAATGGATTCTAGTAAATGCAGATAGCCTCCAATTGAGACAGCTCACAGTATCTTTAAAAGAGAAAATCTTTCCTGGTAGATGTTCTTGTATTATCCCTTACCAACTGATATCATAAGTTATATATAGTAAGGGGCTTGGCTCTATCATTCCACACTACTATCACTTTCTAGATCTAGAATAGATTATAGAGACAAATGAGTGCCCAACTCATTTGGGTGCGGTCGCACACCCACAATCCCATTTCACCAAGTGGCTAGTGATATCATCTCAGTGGGTACTAAGTGGTAATCCCTTCGACACATTCACAAAACATACATGTTCACTGGCCCACCCAATCATACCTGTACTTGGAAACTTGTTACAAACTCGTTAGTAGTATGTCAAAGTGTATGACATCCCATGGAGTGTTTTAATGTTCTCAGGTCTGAGGATAAGACAATTCATACTCAATAAACACTTATGACGACAGTTACCATGTCGTGTTTCTAGTGTGGATCTATCCATTCACATGCGAGTTCCATGAGTGCTTGCATACTTGATTGCCTTATAATCAACTAATGCACAAGTTTATAGTCCTATTCATTTCCATAATCTAGGACAAGCCTGGGATCTTAATATTTGTGATTACAAACATCAGATACTCTATTTATTACTATAGCACAATATATAAAACAAATAATGCCTTTATTTAATAACACTAAATGTATATTAATAGAAAGTATATTACAAATGTATAATATACAAAAGAATCAATGCCTATGAACTAGGGCAAACCAACAAATTCCCACTTGTACTAGTCTCAAGTAGGCATAGCCCTAATTCCAATCGATCTAGTATAACCCTGATGCTCAGCTATCGCCATTATCTTGGTCAAAGGATCTGCGATACTATTCGTCGTATCTACCTTCAATAATGCTATGTCACCTCAATCCATAATCTCTCATATCAGGTGAAACTTTCTGAGCACATGTTTGGATCTTTTATGTAACTGGGGCTACTTGGCCTGTGCAACGACCCCATTATTATAATAAAATACCATTACTGGGTCAAGGATGGAGGGACCACTCCTATCTCAGTGATGAATTTCCTGATCCAAAAAGCTTCCTATAATGCATCATATAGCACTATGTACTTGGTGTTTGTAGTAGAATTTACAATTGTTAACTGCATTAAGGATCTCTAATTATAGCTCCACTATTAAGGAGAAATACGAAACCAGATTGTAAATAATTCTTATCCTCATTGGTCTCTAAACTAGCATCAATGTACCCACTGACTACTAATTCATTTTGACCACTATATGCTAAGTAACAATCCTTAGTCTGATTAAGGTACTTGAGGATTTCTTTGATAGCTTTCCAATGGTTCTCACCTAGATTCGACTGGAATCTGCTCGTTATACTTACTGTATACATGACATCAGGTCTCGTACTTAACATGGAGACCATGATGGAACCAATAGCTGAGGCATATGGTATCACCATCATCCTCTCCCTCTCTTCAATTGTTTGAGGACAGTCCCTACTAAGTTTCAATCTATGTCTCCTGACTGATAAGGTTATATTTGACCTTATATTATAGGTATTTTTATGGCTTGATAACGGATAATTTGACTCGTTTTCTGTGTTCTGGCTTTTTCTTCCATGCATTTTCGATTTTATTTGCATTTAGGTATTTGTGCTCATTTTGATTGTTTTAGTAAATTTTTAATGTTTTTTATTTTTCTTTGGTTTGAGATCATTGATACCAAGGACTTGTATTGCTTGACTTTTTTTGTGAGCTAGAATGTTCAGGGGTTGAGACCCGAGTAGACTACGAGCTGAGGTATGTGATTTCAGTCCGATGGGTGCTTGATGATTTTTATCAAGATTCTTTGGAGATGAATTATAGATAGTTGGAGGCCGATTTAGGAGTTTCACTTTGAAACAAAGTCAAAGATCTTTTTGTGAGTTTTTCAAAAAATATTAGATCAGCGGAATTGGACTTTAGATGAGAAAGTTATGAAAGAAACAAGATAAAGTGTGCATTCTGTAAGAAGTCCAAGTACAATTGATGCTTGCATATTTATCATCTTAAGATTGAAGTTTGAGGAATTTAGAAGCCGAATTTGGGGATTCGCATAAGATACAAACTTGAAGAAAATTCTTTTATCTTTCCAAAGGATCTTGAATCATATAATTTAGATATCGGACGAGGAAGTTATGGCTGATATAAGGCAGACTATACAAACTCGACTTCAATCAAAAATTACTCGGCGAGACAGAAACTCGTATACAGTGGGCAAGTTACAGGAGGTCTACTCAAGATGCTACTCGACTCGAGTAGGATTACTCGACATCGAGTAGGATTACGAGAACAACTATTTTTGACCTAATTTTCTTATTTGTTTATCCAAATTGAGTTCCATTTGTTTTGGGACGCTTCTATTTCATTAGAGAACATATAAATAGATAGTTTAGTTTAGTTTTAGCTCATCTTTGGATTATTTTTCTCACTTATCTTTAGAGGGGATTCATGGATCGATCTTTCATTCATTATTGTACCTACAACTTGACGAAGCGTTAGGGTTTATACTTGGATTTCGATTTCTTCAATAAAGGTTGACATGCTTGTTATAGATAGAATCTTTCCCGTTTGCGATTCGTGGTTCTTAATTGAATTTCGACATTTTTATAGCGGTTCTCCTTCAGCATTTTCACGCCGTTAAGATCCGATTAATTTGAATTGGGCATAAGAGTTACTTTTATCTTTTCTTATTAACTTAATGTGAAATTACAACCTGATTATTTCTGATTGATTCATTAACTCCTTCCATCTTAATTTTGCTAAGTTAGGGTTTTGAACTTGTATGTTTAATATTAATTTCCTTTTGTGTTTGATCTTGCAATTGAATCTAGTCTTGTAAAGTCCCAATTTCACCAAATTCATATCTGTAACCCTACCTAGATTAAACCCTAGGAAACCATCGGAATTGACAACTCTATGGAACATACGGGTTCTTATTTTCTGATATCTAGAGCTAGACTGCCTCTAAACAAGGAAATAAGGCTAGGAAGCATAATCAGACCTAGAGTCGCTAGTTTGAATTGCTTGATTTGCATATTTAGGGCTTTGTAGTTTCTGCCTGTTTGGACCTTAGTTTGCCTCAATTAAGCCATCCTCATTAATATTCATAGATTGGACAAGCTGCCTGCATTGTGTTTTTGAATCCGGTATAAATAAAGATTAAACGTGGATCACTGGTTAATTTAGGTTTACTTTTCTATCTTTTGTTCACTTATTTATCCTCGTAGACACGTTAGAAACCAGTAGTTTGGTGCTTGTAGGTAGTTTCCTGTGGGATCAATACCTATATTTACCAGGATTTATTACTTGAAAACAACAGGGTACACAACCCTTTAGTGAGCAGTTTGGTAGTAGTTTTTAACTACCGCCAAACGCGTGTCACTGACCTAGTCCTAGAAGCTGATGCGATCTATCTCGATAAAGTCAGATCCCAATAATCATTTTGGATTCGCATAAATCCTTCATTGTGAAGCACTTTCCTAACCACTACTTCACCCTTTGTAGTGTTGGTATGTCACTTCCAATCAAAAGGTTGTCATCCATATATAATACAAGGAATATAGAAGTACTTTTATTCACCTTCTTGTATACACAGGGATCATCTATTTTTTGAATGAAACCATACACTTTAATGGCTTCATTAAACCTCTGTTCTAAGACTGGGATGCTTGGTTCAATCCATAAATGGACTTATTAACCTAACAAACCCGATTAGGGTACTCAAGATCGAGAAAACCCTCAAGTTATGTCATGTACACATCCTCAAGTAGCCATCCATTCAGAAAGGGATTTTTAACATCCATCAGCCATATCTCATAGTTATACCATATAGCTATGGCCAGGAGTATCCTAATGGACTTGAGCATCACAACCAATGAGAAGGTTTCATCATAGTCATTTCCTTGAACTTGTTTGAATCCCTTCACCTCCAATCACCGCTTGAAGGTATTGTATTCCTTAAGTTTGTAGCACCACTTGATTCCAATCACGTTAGCACCCTAAGGTGGATCAACTAAGTGTCATAATTGGTTATCATGCATGGACTATATTTTAGATTCCATGGACCTGCACCATTCATCTGAATGGGGCTAGAAATGGCCTCTTGATAGCTGGTGGATTCTTCCTAATCTAATATCATACGATCCCTATCATCATCCACTAGAAATCATATCTCTCTGGCTGATAATGTAGCCTTCAGACCTTCTTGGCTCTTGTACAACTGGGCCAGCCCCCTTTACCTTTAGTGTAGCTAGCTCAGTTCCCGTGTCCTCTTCTTGAGGTTGTAGATCTTGAACTTCATCTAATTCAATCATACTCCCACCATATTTCTGGAAAGGAATTCCTCTCCCAAGAAATGACCCTTCCTGGCTATGAATACTTTATTCTCATTCGGGTTGTAGAAGTAGTAACCCCTTATTTCCTTAGGGCATCCCGCAAATAGGTATTTTATTGATTTAGACTCTAATCCATCACTCGCCAATTTATTGACATGTTCAAAACAGACCCAAATCTTTAAGATAGAAATAATAGGATTTTGGCCTATCCATATCTCATATGGCGTTCTTTCAACTGTCTTACTCAGTATATGGTTCAGTGTGAAAGATGTTGTTTCCAAAGCATATCCCTAAAATTAGATCGAGAGCGGGGCAACACTCATCATTGAGCGGACCATGTCTAACAGGGTCCTATTCCTCCTTTCAGACACTCCATTCCACTGGGATGTACCAAAAGGAGTGATTTGGGATGAAATCCAAAACTCTCTCAAATATGAGTCGAATTCTTAGCTCAGATACTTGCCTCCATGAAGAGATCAAAGAGCTTTGATAATTTTGCCAAGTTGGTTTTCCACTTTGTTCCTAAAATCCTTGAAGAGATCAAGGGTCTCCGATTTATGCTTCATTAAGTAGACATAACCATATATACTGAAGTCATCGGTGAAAGTAGCGAAGTATCGAAAACCAGATCTAGCACTAGTGCTCATGGGCCTACATACATCCGAATGTATTAGGTCCAATAGCCCACTAGCCATCTCCACTATTTTACTGAAGGGTGCCCTGGTTATTTTGCCCTTAAACAAGATTCACATGTATCAATCGACCCTAGGTCAAAGGTCCATAGTTCTCCACTTGTGTGAATCCTTGCTATGTGCCTCTCGTTTATGTGCCCCTCATTTCTGTGCCCTAAGTGACAGTACCAAATCATAGTAGGACTTAAATCAATAGATTTAATCCTCTTAGTATTAATGTTATAAATGAGATCATTAGGGTCTAAATCAATCACATACAGCCCATTAGATAAAGTTGTAATTCCGTAAATAATATTCTTCAACATCAAAGTAAACTTTCCATGTTTAATATTAAAATAGAATACATCTGAATCTAATGTAGAAACTAAAATTATATTCCTATGAATAGCAGGTACATAGAAACAATCTCTAAGATGCAGATACAATCCACTAGTCATCTCAAAAGTGTAGTCGCCGACCTCGAGAGCATGGACTCTTACCCCATTCTGAACCCGGGGATCTACCACGCTAGACTCCAACTGTCTCTAATTTCTTAGTCCTTGTATATTGCAACAAATGTAAGAACCACATCCTGTGTCAACTACCCAATTTGTAGAAATAATAAGGTCAATCTTAATAAGAAAAATAACTGAAGTGCTCACTTGATCCTTCTTCTGCTCTGCCTTGAGCTTGGGATAGGCGTTCTTCCATTCCACTTCTCTTTATATCCAGAATAGATTTCCAAAGGTAAAACTTAGGCCTTTGGGCCACCGGCCTTCTTAGCCTTAGCCTTGGCCTTCTTAACCTTGGCTTGACGTTAGCCTTGCCCTTGCCTACAGGGTGATCATCCTTATTTATTGGCTCCCCTTTCAGAGTCTCCTCGATTAACTATTCTGCCCGCTTTAACATTTCATAAAGTTCTAAAATTATCTTTTTCGTCCCTTGTAACTTATAGTTCAGGAAGAATTGATCAAAATACTTGGGAAGAGACCAAAGAATGACTTCCACAGTGAGCTCTTCAGCAATTAGCATGCCAAGTTGGGTAAGTGTGTCCATGTACCCTTTCATCTTGAGCACGTAAGCACTCACAGATGACTCAGCAGCCATTTTGCAAGAGCACAATGTTTTCACATTCAGATACCTTTCCTACCTATCTTGATCTTGATACATCTTCTTGAGTGTATCCATGATCACATACTCCATGATCTGTTTTTACAACTCGGAGTTCATGGTACCTAATAATAGACATGTGATATCATTGTCACCACACACATACTAGTTATAGAGCTCAAGTTGGGCAACTATGACTCCTCGGCTAGATAGGTGCTTAGCCGACAAAGGCCTATCTAGGACTTACTCCTTCACTTCTTATCTTAAAACTATCCTTAAGTTCCGAGACCAATCCAAGAAGTTATTGCTAGGAAGTTTCTTCTTTCCCAAGATAGATCAAAGAGAGAATGTGTTATTTGCAGCCATTAAAACAGAAAGCTCTTTAAAATCTTTGAAAAATCACTACAGAGAAAGAAAGTAAACAAAAGTTAAATAAAGAGCTTAATAGCCAAAACATTTACTAATCCAATTTTAATGTTGTTGGTGATTAATTTGGTTGACTATACCAAGACCCTCAACAAACATATGATGGCCCAAGCTAAGTTTGTCATCATAGTTTGTTAGGTAGGGTTGATAACTCGATCCATACACTATGGATATTTGGTTTGAAGGGTTCATGGAACATTACCCTTTTGTGCTCAGGTTAGGAATATCTCTGCGAATCCGTAGGGTCAGAAACCACAATCCATTCTATTGCCATACCTAAATAATAAATACATTTATCTTAGACAAATTATAATGTGGTTGGCCTTGGCACATTCCAAAAAATAATTCTCATTTAGATGGTACTTATTATTAGATATAAAATCACCCTACGCCAAACTGATCAACTCAATGCAGTTGGCTTTGGCACATCCTACATTGAACTGTCAATAGGAGGTCCTGGCTGTGAATTTGGGAGGCACTTTTGAGCAGCCCCATATTTGCATTTGGATTCATTTTAACAAAATATCAACGGGTTAGCATATATAATCATAGATTTTGAAATCATTTACAAAACTATAAAAACTATTCATACATGCAAAACATACATTCATGCAAAATGCAAGGTGATCTACAGGCACATAATTACAAAACTAATGAAAAACTGACAGCTAACTATTATAATTCTTCATTCATCTTCGGCTTAAATTTTATCTAGGCTCACCATCTGCTTCCCATATTTTGGGCTTCTTCCATGGGCTCCCACTCCTTGGGCTTGATGATTACATTTAATTACTAAATTTTTAACTAAACTAGTTAATTAAATTACATTAAATAAAATACTACATAGGGTATATTTCTAAAAAATTAAACAAAATACAATTGAAGCTTGTAATAAGGCTCATAGACACCTATAACATCCAAATACAAAACAATATACCTGTCGTACATTTTCATACATATCGTGATGCATGTCAATGGCAAATAAATCCAAACATTCAAATTTTAAATTATGTTCAGCCGTTAAATTGATGATTACTAATTTTAACCATTTTGAAATAATATAATTTAACGAGTAATTGAATTAATTCTATGTTCCTACTAAATTAGAAAATCCATAATCCTAAAATTATAGTCATCCAATCACAACTCGTGTTATGGGCTATTGGACCAACCATCATGTCATATTCAATTAAATATCAATATATAAAATTAAATATGCATATTTCACAACAAAATCAAATTTTATACATAACAAAATTAAACTAATAAATTAATCTTTGTAACAGACCAATCCAATTAAATTAACCCGTAAAATCAAAAATAGTATCGGACCGGACCACTACGAACCTTGCCACCTGGGCTACCACATAACAGTAGCTCGTTGGTGTAACAACAGCCGTGCTACCTACGAACAGCCTGTCGTACAGCTGTTGTATTAGGAAAGTAGCCCACACTGATGCTAGTCGTATCATCGGGCACCTAAGCCGCCAGTTGGTGCCCTACCGCATCGGCCAGCATTACCGGTAAGGCTGCCTTACGTAGGTAGCCTAATACAGTCCCCCAGTGCCACATTCTATAGTCCAATATTTTTTTGAATTATAAAATTCCAGCAATCACAAAATCACCAAAAATAAATATTCATCTAGAAAACATGCATCGCAGAATTAAATTAACCAACCTAATCTAGTAGAACATGCATAAAAAACTGGAAATCTAATTGGAAAAAAATATCAAAAACTCAACCTAATCATGAACCCTAAATCTAATTTGACAAATCTGCAAATTAAAATATATAGATCCGTAATTATCAAGTGTAGATCTAACAAAATTAATTTAGATGTCCAAAAACAATTTCAGATATATTTCCTATTAGTATAAATTTAATTAAATCTCTTATTTATACCATAACCATGGCTCTGATACCACTTTTGGTAACTAGATTTGGCCTAAAAATTCATCAGGTGCAACGGAATTGTCTTTTAAAATTTTCAGATCCGATTTCCAGGTAATCGATAGCGTATATCTGAGGGATCTAATTAGTTATCTATCTAATATGGAATAGAAACTTGGATTATAGAAGAAATAAAATTAAAATTTGATCTAACGAAACTTACAATTTTTGTCTCTTTTATGTCTTTATGGGTATCGCGCCACCCCTAATAGTAGCTTTCAAACCCTTCATTCTATTTCTGTGTAACCTCTTCCAGATCTTCAAATATTATCTTCTTTTTGACATTATAGGCATAAAATTCAACAAACTCAGCCACTAGGCTCTTGCAATCCCTCCTGATATGAGGGGGCAATGCATTATACCAATTAATGGTACCCCCTCCAGAGTAGTCAGGAAGAGATGAGCAATCTGATTAACAGTCAACCCCACCATGGATAACACAATGATGATCTGATTGACATAGGCAGTTAGTGATCCCTTTCCATTGAAAGGTGGGAACCTTGTCATAGAAAATCCTTTTAGGAACCAATCAATTTCACTAACCATAAAGTCTTCAGGTTCTATAGAAGGAGGTTTCTCCTTCTCCAACTTCTTTATTATCATTTTCATGAAGTTTTCTATCCGATCATTCCACTTTCTCAACTGTTCAGCCACTTCTTCTTGAATTCTATGTATGGCTCGTGGAGGTGGACATCATCATTAATAATCACAACCTTTCCAGCCTGCTGACCCCTACTGGTTCGTTCCATAAAAATTGGCTCATCTACCTTCAATTATTTATGTGCCTCTATAGCCTTTGCTTGAGCCTCTAAAGCATTGGTAACATGACGTCAAATGATATTCCTAAACTTCAAAGAATTTATGAAATTTGCCATTTTCCTAGCTGACATAGCGTTTCTGTAACCTGACCTTGATTCTTGGCCTAATCTTGATTCTCAGTCTGATTCTGATTCTCGACTTGAGGATGATTAATGCTAGCGTTATTGCCCCTATCATTTTCTCATGATTGTTTAGATCTAGGAGATCTAGAAGATCTATTAGATGCACATTCTTCTATCGAGGTTGAACCTAAGTGCCTGATTGGATGGATGGATGTGATACATGGGATGAGTGGTGCTTTAAAGAATGATATGATATGTAGGGAGAAAGATATCTTGTGATTTCAATGACGAATGGGGGAAATGGCTAACTTCTACAGCCCTAAAATTGAATGACATTTATTCCTGTAAGTTTTATGCTTCGAAGGTTAATGTGGACCCCTTGTCCAAAATGGAATAATGTCTATCCATGGAAAACATATTGTGTTAGTATGTGAGCATGTCTAGGCGTGTAAACACTCATGGTGTGTGGATGTGCCCAAACATATAGGGTACACATGGGTATGTGTGAGAAATTACTTGATTTGGGGGAATGGATGCATAATTTGTTTGCAGTCTATGGACGGATAGCCCATTTTTGGGTGCATATGGACCTTGATGAAAGGTTCTGTAGTGCATGCTGCATAAAGACAATGGATGAGCATAGAATGTAAGGAACCATGAGTGATTAATGTCATACGGGCATGGCTTGGACATTTACACATGATGGTTACCCGACTTAGGTGAACCAAATGAAATAGTTTTATGGTATGAAGTGTTTAAAAGTGGTACATCATCTTGATGGTGTAGAAATAATGATATATTGTAAGACTCAGACAGTAAATGCATATGAATGCATATAGATATGAGTTAGCATGACATACGACATGCATAATGATGAATGGATATTGCGGGGCATGACGATTGAGTTGAATGTGTGCAATTGGGACATGAATTGAACAAGCAACATATAGATGATAACCTAGTTTCATATAGTATTTTTTAGGAGTAGTTTAATGTTAGATTTTTTGCATTTTTAGCATGTTTGGTTTAATGTTATTTATGTTTTTTAAGCTGTAGGATTTTATTTTATCTTTCTTCTTATTTTGTGTTAATTTTTATTTCTTTTTTTAGGATTTTGTTTGGAATAGAAATTTTCCTTGGAATAGGATTGCTAGAAAGAATAATTCGACTGAAATTTTGAAATTGATAGAGGCCGAACTAGACTTAGAATTCTTCTACAAAAACGTGGCTTTATGTGTTAGCTATCTAGCGCAACTTGAAGTGTTCAATTCGGAGTTGAATTGAGAAAGTTATGGCTGTTTTTCTAGGCTGTGCAAGTTCCGATGGGTCAATATGAATTGGTTGACTATTTTTATTTATAAGTCATCTATTCCTATTTGGATTAGAATTCTATGAGGGAATATATATAGGAAGGACGCAGGATGAAGAAAAGGGACTTTTGGGGGAAGAGAATTCAACAACCTTTAGAGAGAAATTCAAGAATCAAAGAAGACAAAAAAGCGGATTCATTCGACGAGGCGTTTAATTTGTTCTTTTATTTTTCTCTACTTCATCTTTCTACTTAGTTATTTTATTGTGTTCTTGACACCATGAGTGGCTAATTACTTTATTACTTGGGATATTGATGTAGTGTGACTTCGTTAGTTTATGCAATTTTAAGTGTTTATTCTTACTTTACTATTTGCAATTCTTATTATCTTGCTTAATGCTTGCTTTTGTTTGATCACCGAATGATTGATTTTGAATTGAAATAATATAGAGTACCAAGAGGAAATATTATTTTAATTGGAACTAACATAATAGGTACATTAGGTTGTGTTTGAATGAGAGTAATATAACTTGCCTAGTGTGGATCAAAACCGTGTGTGAGCCCAGCGACTTTTTCGTCCAAAGGAAAATAGAATTTTTGAAAATGAAGATTTCAAGATCGAAAGTCAAATGTAAAATGAAGGAATAATTGAAAAAGTTGGTCTAAAAAAGGACTTGGTTCATGTTGCGAGCATCTCAGCGCTCTCGTAAACAAAACGACACGAGAAGCCTTCTTGTGAGGCTCATCAAGCGTAAGGATGTAGGAAATGAAATAAACTTTGGTTTTGTGAAGGTGTACACACGTCGTGAGCATCATGGTGCTCTCGTGTACACAAGTGATGCGTCTTTTGAAGACTCGCCACGAAAAAGTAGAAAAAAGGTAAAAGGAAAACATTCCCAAGCGAGTGGAGTTCTCCTTTTCTAGTACCCCCCGCTAAGAGGCGGATCCATAGGGACTTACGGCTTTCGGAGGAATGATCTCCAAACGACATACGCGTTTAAACGCATGCTTGGGGTTTTGATAAAAATAAAAATCAAGTGAAAGCGATTTTTTGAAAGGAAGGTAAATTTTTGAAAATATTTTAGAAAAGAAATCCAAACTCGGATTTCTAGAAAATGATTTTGGAGTCGCCACCCGGTTCTAAGCTCATACCAGGAATTTATCACGGTGTTGCTCGGTACCTTGATCTCGAACCCAAAATCGTGATCCAGAGATCGAGTTCGAACAAGACTTGTACTTATCCTTTTTCAAAAGACATTTTAAAATGAAATCGACGAAATTTATGAAGGCAAAATGATTTTATTTGTGAAAACACTTATGGTTGATTTTAGTTGTATTTCGTTCAAGTGATCGTGCCATACATTCAAAGCGGTAAATCAAATAATAGCAAAGTATAATATTACAACCCAATCGAATGAAATCAAACCCTATGGGATACAAAAGGTTGAGAAAGGGATAACATCCATCTAAACAGGCATACATGCATAGACGAATAAATTTAAACACATGGCACGTTAACATGCTTGAAAAGGACATTTGATGGAGAATGGGGAGTCAAGATAGCTCGGGGTCATTTAATTAGGGGAGATACTTGATTCAACGCGGTTTTTTGGATCAAGCATTATGGATCGAAGGATAGTCTCGCGACAGTCCGGAAAACATTTTTGGCTAATTTTCGGAACGGTTGTAGTGAAATTTATTTTTAGAAAATTATTTGGCTCGTATTTTAATTTTTGGAAACATGTAAATATTATGTGAGTCTGAAATTCGGGAGTAAATCCCTTCGTAGACTGTTTTAGCGGTCCTGGACCGACATTTGTCGGCCTCTATACACAGACAGAATATTTTACAAAAATTAAATCTAGGCCATAAAATTAAATGTACACCCGTCTAATTTATTGGCATGTCATCGACACGTCAAATAATTATTAAAGTGCAATAAAATAAATATGCATGGCAAAATTTTTTTTTAAGGGGTAAGAAAAAATTATTTTAAATATCAATAAAATGCTAAAAATAAGATAAAATAGAGAAAAATAAAAACGAGTTATAGGATATTTTAAAATATAATATTAGAATTTTGGAAATTATTTATCGTGTGAAAACGGGTCAAAAGGAGTAAAACAATTAAAATGAAATGAAATTAAGGCAAGAAAATCAATTTTTTACAACGGAAATTTGCAACGGAAATCAGGTTCATTGCTGAAAATCAAAGGCAAAGTGCAGTAGAAGGATTTTGCTACGGATTAGCCACGGATTAGCGACGGAAATTTTGTCGCTAATCCGTAACAGTCCAGTTACGCCTTTAAAACCCTTTTTCATCATTTCTCTTCTTGTTTTAGCTCGATTTTGACCCGAACACACCCGAGCTAACACCAAACAACCAGAAAATATTTTAAACACGACGAAAATGAAATTTTTATGGGATTAAATGGAGCTAAACTAACCGATCTAAACTTTAAACACACAAAAAAACTTTAACTAAATTTTAACAACAAACAACATTTAAACAAGAGTGGATGCAGGGGTAAGCTTAGATTTTACCTTCCGTGTCAGTTCTGTCGAGTGTAACCCGTTGAGAATGATCCGAGAGCTCTGGTAGTGTACCGTGGTCGAATCGAATTAAAGTTATACTCCTGTAGCTTGTTTTTAATAGAGTTTAAAGTGCAAAGATGGACTTATCTCTACTGTCAATGGTGGAGAGAATAGAAGTTTAGCGGTTTTTTCATTATTGGTGATCGGTGAAATGAAGGAGATGAAGCTTTTGAGGCTTCGTTAATGGCGGACAAACGCTTTGAAGGAGAACAATGCTCGGTCGGTCCGTCAATGGTGACAAGGGAAACCCCAAAAATTCGGAGAAAATATTTGATGGAGTTTTTATGGAGTTTGGAGGTGAAAAGGGGGGTTGTTGGCGCTGCTCTAAAAAAAATTGGAGGAAGAAGAAAACACTGTCAATTACGCCTCTCCCCTCTGTGCAAAAAAAGTTTCTGTTTTATACCAACAAAGGGATAACCCTATTTACTCCATCCAATGGGCACTTGACACGTGGCACCCACTAATTAAGATAAAAAATGGGAAATGTTTTTGGTAGGATTTGAAACCATGACATGTAGGTGGAGGAGGAGTGTGCTAGCCATTAGACTACTTTGGTTTCTTGTCATGTAAAGCCATAAAAGTAATATAAGGCAATCTCTTTTTTTATTTTATTTTTCTCATTAATTCCCTTAATTCCCATCGTTTTTTAATTTTTATCTCGACTATTAAAATCACTCATTATTATTTATTTATTAAATAAAATAAAAAATAATGGAGATAAGAATAATTTTGATAAAAATAATTAGAGCGGTGAAGGTCAGGCTAGGACGGGTCCCGGGCCGGGTCTGGTGGCCCAAAACTCAAAAAGATATATTTGATTCGGATTCTTTATGGTACACTACCGGAGTCATCAATCTGTCTCGGCCTACTCAAACGAACACTAAAACGAAAAAAGTTGTTGGCGAAACGCCATTTTCATCATAGCCTTGGGAAAAAAACCTCGGTGCTCACAATTGCCCCTCGTGTGAGGAAATTTGAATAGAGAATTTCGAAACACGAAGTGAGCACTCCGTGAACTGATTTCATCGCTTGCCCTTCGGAGGGTTGTATCGAGGGTAAGGACAACTTGGTTGATTTCATCCTTGGATCTTAAGGATTAGTGCAAGCCTTCTGTTTCCATGCCTCGCATGTGTCTCTTGCATTACTCTGAAGTCTCAGGCTCGTTGTTGAAAGAGTGAAGGTTTGATCGTATTTATCTCTTAATCGATAATTTTGGAAACAAAAATTTTTTCCCCTTCGAATAAGAGATAAAGGAGGGAGAAATGGTTTGGGCTTCCAATGCCAGTGACCAAGAGGATCTGGGCTTACGAGTCGTTGCCAGACAATAGCTGATTAGGTTGGTATGGACTTATAATGCCAGTGACTAAAAGGTTCTGGGCTTAATTTCCCGATGATTCATGATTAGATTGGTATGGACTTAATTGCCAGTGACCAGAGGATTATGGGCTTAATTCCTAGATGATTGATGGTTAGATTGGTATGGACTTAATTGCCAGTGACCGAAGAATTATTGGCTTAATTGCCAGATGATTGATGATTAGATTGGTACGGACTTAATTACCAGTGACCGACGAATTTTGGGCTTAATTTCCAGAAGATGGGATTGTTCTCAACTCTTTATGAGATGTCGTGTAGATGTTATGAATGCA
>CAOJCR013871480.1:0-10812 GCA_948330485.1 Euphorbia neoarborescens | reverse complement strand
AAGGTGTTGTTTCTTCTAGGCGTGATCCGTCTCTAAGGTTGTAGCATTAGGTAGACCCACTCTCCTTTAGTGAACTCCCTTTCTGTCCTTCCCTTGTCTGCTTGTTGCTTCATTCTGTTTGGGCAGTGGTCGGGCTCTCTTTGAGCTTAGCATTCATCTTTTCTCTTTCTTGCAAGGACTCTAGGGCTACCACGTTATAAGGGAAGCTAGGTAGGGTTGGTAGGGGTATGGGAGTCCCGTACAGGGCCTGGAAGGGTGACATTTTGAGGGCGTTGTGGTAGCTTGAGTTATATCAGAATTCTGCTAGGCTGAGCCAGTTGGACCACTGTTTAGGAGACAGGAAGCACATGCATCTCAAATAATTCTCCAGGCAGTGATTCAACCTTTCTGGCAGTGATTCAACCTTTCTGTCTGGCCATCTGTTTGTGGGTGGTAAGCACTACTAAACATAAGTCTTAACCCTAGGAATTTTGTAAATTCCCTCCAAAAACTGCCTGTGAAGACCCTATCCCTGTCAGTCACTATAGTTTTGGGCATACCATGCAGCTTGAAATTGTTGTCTAGGAACACCTTAGCAACTTTAGCTGTTGTATAAGGGTAGCTCATAACCATGAATGGCCCATCTTAGCCAACCTATCCACCACAACTAGGATAGAATCAAACCCGCTAGATTTAGGTAGTTTGTCAATAAAATCCATGGAGATGTCTCTCCATGCTCCCTCTGGAATTTGGCAATGGCTGAAGAAGGCCAGGGCATGGAACATTTTCTGACTTGCACCTCTTGCACAAATCACACTGTGATATCCATTTTGCCACTGTCTGGAACATATTTGGCCAGTGGAAATGCTGTTGTATCATAGTTATTAAAATCATACGATTCACGATTCGAATCGTGCGATTCGATACGATTCGTAAGGTTTTCGATACAAATCTATAGACTGAATCGTTTTATATTTGAATCTACCGATTCGGTATCGATTCATCCGATTCGGCACCGATTCACCCGATTCGACACCAATTCACCCAATTAAGGTTCATTCTATTCTAGTTACAGTTATTCCTAAACAAAATAAAAATACATCAAATTAACATATAACATTAGAAAAATAGAAACAAAAAATTAGAGAACACAATTATTTTTAAGATTTACTTATTTAAATTGTTATTAAACCTATAAATTATAATATATATTTTATTTAGGTAATATTATGAATTTGAAGTGAATCTTACGATTCGGTTCGATTCTCGATACCCGATACACAAAATTAGGATTTCGATTCACGAGTCGAATCTCGATTTAATAACTATTTTGTAGCCTAGTTATGGTGCCCTTGATTCTTGAATGACCTCCTAGTGGTGAATTGTAGCAGCTCTCAATCAGTTTCTCTTAGCTGAGTTGGGGTGCCAATGTATATCTTTGTATGCCCCTTCAAGATGTCGTTTTCCAGGGAATATGGGTATTTGGAGTTGGGTTGTATCATTAAATGGGGCATGACTTCCATGGCTAGGCTGTCCTGGCTATAGATGGCTTGAATTTCCTTCATCCAGGTAGGCACTACTGCTGTGATGGCATTCAGTTCTGCATTGGTAGCTTCTGCCTCACCATTCCTTCTGGATAGGGCATCTGCCACCCTATTTTTTACCCCCTTTTTGTATTGGATGGTGTAATCCAGCCCTAGGAGTTTAGACACCCCTTTATGTTGTAAGTAGATATGCAACTTTTGCTCAAGGAGGTGCTTGATGCTCTCGTGGTCTGTTTTGATGATGAAGGTAGAGCCTTCTATAGTTTATAGGGCTTAGTGTCTTGGAGAGGAAGCACAGGGGCCTGCCTTGTTGCATCAGGACTGCTCCAATCCCTGTTCCACTACCATCACATTCCAATGTGAAAGGCGGGTTGAAATCTAGCAAGGCCAGCACTGGGGCCTTAGTCATTAGTTCCTTCATTTGTTCAAACGCTATTTGAGCCTCAGGATTCCAATGGAATCCTTCTTTTTTAGGTAACTCAGTGAGTGGTTTGCTGATGACCCCATAATTTCTCATAAACCTTCTCTAGTAGCCTATGAGGCCTAAGAACCCTCTTACACCCTTCACTGTGGTTGGCACTAGTCAGTCAACCATGGCTGCCATCTTTTTAAGATCAGTGGATGATACCCCTTCAGCAAAGATGATGTGCCCTAAGTAGGAAACTTGCCTCACCCCAAATTCACATTTGCTAGCCTTAGCATAAAGTTGATTCTCTGTGAGAACCTTGAACACCAATTCCAGATGCTTAATGTGGGCAGCATCTGAAGGGCTATAGATGAGTATATCATCAAAGAATACTAGCACAAACTTCCATAGATAGGGCTCAAACAGAGTGTTCATTAGGTATTGAAAAGTGGCTGGAGCATTAGTGAGGCCGAAGGGCATAACAACAAACTCATAGTGCCCTGAGTGTCCCGGATGCTGTTTTGGGAATGTCTTCTATCTGCATTCTAATTTAAAAGTAGCCAGACCTCAAGTCAATCTTAGAGAACACCCTAGCTCCCTTAAATTCATCTATGAGCTCTTCGATAATAGGAATTGGGAACTTGTCCTTAACTGTGGCCTTATTTAACTCTCTATAATCTACACAGACCCTACATGTTCCATCCTTCTTCTTGACTAGTAGCACAGGTGATGCAAAGGGGCTATTACTAGGTTGGATTATCCCACTAAGCAACATTTCCTTAACTTGCTTTTCTATCTCATCCTTCTGTTGGTGGGAATACCTATAGGACCTGATTTTGATAGGGTCAGTGGCATTTTTTAGTTCAATAGAGTGGTCATGGGATCTGTAGGGGGGTAGGCTGTTAGGTTGTGAGAACGAAGATTGGTATTGGTTGATGAGAGGTTGGAAGGTTTTAGGGACATTCAGATGAGGCTCCTTGACTGACAGTACTTGTTCAGCAGGGCTTTGAGGTTGATTTAGTGATATTAGGAACAATTTGGCATTTACCCCCTTCCAACCTCTAGATAACAAGTTGTTAAGCCCCTTAAGAGAGTTTTCTAGGCCTACAATCCTTGACCCCTACTAGCTCAATAGGTTTCCCCTCCCTGTATACTATAAGTTTGTTATTAGTAAAGTCAAAAGTGACAGGGGTATGAGTTCTCATCCAATCAGACCCTAGTATGAGGTCATATTCCCCTAATTCCAATATTCTCATTGAGAATTTGAACCGAGTCCCACACATGGTCCAACAGAACCCCTCACATTTATTGTTAACTACTAACTGCCTACCATCTGCTACAGCTACAGTTTCAGGGTTTACCTGAGCTAGCGGCAGCTTGGCTTCCCTTGCTAGATTCTGGTTGACAAAGCTATAAATGCTCCCACTGTCTACCAAAATCATTATGGGTCGTTTGCTAGCCCAGCCCTGCACTCTTAGGGTGCTTTGACTGATCCCACCTCCTAGTGCGTTGACTGATAAGATTAACTGCTCCCCTTCTCCTTGCTCAGTCTCCTGTCCTTCCTTATTTCTTCTGTCATTCCTTCCTCTACAGCTCCTTCATCTTCCTGAGACATGATCATGTTGATCTTCTTGGTGCCACACTGATGTCCTAGGTGATATTTCTCCCCACATCTCCAACAAGCTCCTAGGATGTTTCTGTAAGGCTGAGGTCTAGTTAAGGTAGCAGGTTTTAGGGTGGTTTCAGTTTGTTGGTTGTCAGGGTATGCTTTCTGGGTGGGGGGACCTGGTTTGTAAGTGTTTCTAGGCTTGACAAAAGTTCCCTTATTTGGATCTCTTGGAACTTGGCCTTCCCTATTACATCAAACAAGTCCCTAGGCTCCTGAGACCTAACTGCAGACCTTATCTCGGGTTTGAGACCCGAAATGAAACTCCTAACATAGAAGGAAGCGTCAATAGAAGGATGTTCTATTTCTAGAGCTTAAGTTCCTCAAAAAAGCCCTGGTAATCTAGTATGGTAGAGGTTTGGTGTAGCTTGGTGAACTACTCTACCACATCTGTGGTTTCTTCGAATCGCCTTGAGATTTCTGCTAGGAAAAGATCCCAAGTTGCCTCCGGGTTTTCTTTGGACCAGTTTTTAAACCATTTAGTTGACTTTCTTCTCTTCAGCTACTTCGAATATCTGGAAGTATTTGCTGTAATGGTTTAGCCAGTTATCCACATCTGTGCCATCAAATGTGGGTAAATCACATTTGGGCAGTAACTTATGCAGTGAGCCTTAGGTATTATCCTCCCTATTTCGTGGGGGCATAGAGGGTCCGTAGTAGCCCTGAATTAGTTATATTCATCCTAGGGACTCTGGTTTCCCCACTTAGCTTCAGGGTGTTGGAGGTAGGAGGAATTATTCTAGACATGGTTCTCTCCAGAGACTGCTGGGAGCAGATTTGCTTCTTCCTCAGTTGGTTTTGTTCCAGGAATAATTGATCTAGCCTCTTCTCATGTCTGTCCTGTGTCTCCCTGATCTTATCTAGCTGATCTATGGTTGATTTAGCGTTGTCCATGAATTGTTGCGTAAGGTTCTTAATTTGCTGCTCTAGAGCTTTCATTTTCTATAGACTGGTAGCTTTGGGTTTTCTTCCCATAAACGAGTGGCTTGAAGGTCAAGTGCGAGGAGATAAGGCTCTGATACCAAATGTTACCCTTTAATGATGAGTAATCAGTAGAAATTAGGATTAGAGGGAGAGTAGAAAGAAGGGAGCAGAAAGAATAAGAGAAGAATGTTTAGTAGTAGGGAAAAGTTGATAACTTTATTCATTGATAATTAAATACAATAATTGGGCACTACATAGTACCTAGGCTATAGAGCCAGTACTATGGCTGTTAGCTAGATAACAAAATAGGATAACCATAAGATAACGATATGGCTGACTCAGCCTATCTAGAATATCCTTTCATATATTTGTCCCAACAGTTAATTGCAATGCTACTAACAACTAATTAGTCTAACAACATTTATTTAAATAAGTAAAACAGCTAACTGTATTAACTACTTAGTTATTCTTCTTCTGTCGTACGTGACAACAAGTCAACAAGATACTAACAATGACTTTAGTTTCTTAAGAAACTCTCCTCACGGTCCATCATATAAAGGTACAAAGTTAGAAGTCCAAGTTTAAGTTCTCCACAATCCTAGGTTAGCTCAACCAATCAGCTCCCATCCATCACTAGCTCCAATGAAATCTTCTCAGAACCAACCTAATGTAATGGTGAAAAACCATACAAACCAATGATTCATACTCATTACACCTCCAATTTCTTGGACACCTCAAGTCCACAACTCAAACCCAATTTCCATGCATATTAACACAATACTCGAAACACAGAATATAATAAAAAAAGTATGAAAGAATATTGGATAGCGCTCACTTGTATGCAAGCTCCTTGAGGTCTTCTTGCCAACCCTCAATATGTGGATCTAGAAGGGCTCTTGTTAATGATCCTACTTGAAAAACATTTGGTGATCCCAAAAGTAATTCTAGAATGACAACTCCAACACTCCACATATCATACCTGAACAAAAAAAGGTAATGATATAGGTCATTGAAAAAAAAGAACGTTAAAATCGAAGCATCAGAAACGAAGCAGATTCGAACAAACAAATTTATTTTGCATAATTGACTATTAATAATGATTACATACTTCAAATTTGAGCCTGGTGACCCTTGATACCAGCTTACATTAAGTAATGCTTCAGGAGGAGCATACTCATAAGTTTGTTCGGCCCTAATTTAAAAAAAATTATGAGATACAAAAAAAAACAAAAAAAAGGTCTAAAGAAGAGAGATGTAATACCTAGAAGGTCCCGCTGACCCATACAAATGCTTCAAAGTGAACTCATCAATCCCACTGCCGAAATCAATAAGACGCCTAAACAGTATATAATGAGGGATCAACAACCAGTTTGTAGCATTCAACATGATCAGAAAGCACAATTTTCAACTCATGTTATCTCCCAAAAAAATATTTCATTGACTAATCAATAATACAGAACTTTAACA
The DNA here is from genome assembly GCA_948330485.1 of Euphorbia neoarborescens. NCBI lineage: Eukaryota > Viridiplantae > Streptophyta > Magnoliopsida > Malpighiales > Euphorbiaceae > Euphorbia > Euphorbia neoarborescens. The sequence continues at coordinate 4,826 of CAOJCR013871480.1, read as the reverse complement.
TAGCTAAGAATTTAACCAATTGAATATACAAGAACTAGTACAAAATAATCAATCATACATTTTGGTGGTATAGTTCTCGTCTCCACTGGGAACTCTTTTCAAGCATCTACCAGAATCCTGATCTTCAAAGCATATAACCATGTTTTCTACAGTCCAAAAGAAGAAATTTCTTGAGTAAAGCAAAATCATTAAGAAGCATTGTCATCATTGGATTATGCAAGTGAATTTAAACTAAAGAAAACCTTGGCCATGCTTGGGGATAAATGATGCATTCCAAATACATGACATAGCAATGAAGCAGACAATGAAGAGTCATAGTATTTAAAAGTTTATGCAAGCCCATAACTCCAAGTAAAAGTTCCAGTCTTTTCTCTTTTTTTTTCAGAGAGAACCTTTAATTATTTTCTAATGTCTGTATTAGTGTTCTTATTGGCTCCTCAATTTTAGGCTGTCTAATGGTGAAGAAGAATCAATGAACCTTCAACTTATTAGCTTTTTTTATTTCCCTTTCTGGATCTAAATAGGCTGGCTTGAGTGCATGTTCAGCAATTATTGGATGAACAGAGGATTGAAATTTCTTCATTACAAAATTAAGTAAATACTTTAAATGTAAGACAGTCTTCATATGAACTGATTGTAGAAGGCAGGTGACCAAAATCAAGTTTAGCTCCAGTGTTCTTAAAAGCACTAGGCGCCCTTAAGGCGCTACGGTCCCAAATCGCCTGAGGCATGAGGCGCCACATCAAGCACTCACCCGAGGGAAGCAAGGCGTTATTTAATAAAAAAAAAACAACAAATAAATATGCAAAATAGCATAAAAATTCCTAACCTAAACTAATCATACTTTAAAATTTTGCCCACTTCATGCTACATATTTATGGCCAGGAAATAGTTGCTATCAACATAGGTACACTCCTTGCCTCAAAGTGTATGCAAGAAGCAATAAGAAAACTAGGACAAGTACTGAACAATTCAAACACAGACACACACAAAGTAAAACCTCCAATTTCTATGGTTTAATATTGAGTATTAGATACTTCTTATGCAAATAGAACTCTCAAATGATTATAAAGTTTATGTAGCATACAAAATGCAATTTTTATGGCTTAATATTGAGCATGTAGCACTGCAAAAGTGCAAACAGAAACTCTTAAAATTGAATAACATTTTTATGATTATAACGTGTAGTGTGTTGACTTCATGCTACATATTTATGGCCAGGAAATAGTTGCTATCTACATAGCTACACTCCTTGCCACAATGTAACAATAAGAAGCAACAAGAAAACTAGGACAAGTACTGAACGATTTAAACACAGACACACACCAAGTAAAACCTGCAATTTCTATGGTTTCATGAAGAGTATTAGATACTTCTTGTGCAAATAGAACTCTCAAATGATTATAAAGTTTATGTAGCATACAAAATGCAATTTTTATGGTTTAATATTGAGTATGTAGCACTGCAAAAGTGCAAACAGAAACTCTTAAAATTGAATAACATTTTTATGATTATAACGTGTAGTGTGTTGAATAACAATTGAAGTACTGAACTGATTTTGGAGTTGCAGCAGATTGATAATGGCTGAATCTTCTGCTGAATAAACTCTCTTCTTTTGTAAATAAAAGTCTCTTCTTTTTTCTATAGATTAGACACCAACTCTCCTCATTTTCTTAATTTCTCTCTTCTTTATTTCTTTCCTATTTTCTACAAACTCTCCTCATTTTCCTCCTAATATCTCTCTTCTTTATTTCTTTCCTATTTTCTAAATACTCTCCTAATTTTACTCTTAATAACCCTCTTCTTGATTTCTTTACTATCTTTTACAAACAACTCTCTGTACTCATAAAAAACGTTCTATTTCGTTTTTTCATTGAGGCACCGCCGTTGGCGCCCGAGCCGTCTCTTTGAAGGCACGGCGCCCAGACGCAATTTTGCATGTTTCCGTGGAACAAATTTCCACAAATGGCTATTCGTAACTCGCACTTCTAAAAAGATGTTTCTGATTCCAATACCTTACTGCTATTGAAATACATTCTAGCAAAAGGAACTTCATGCTCTTTGTCATACCAGGTTTGATATCTCGGTGGGTTATGTTGCGGTCATGGCAGGACTTCAGCGCTACCAGCTGCATATGAAACAAAAATTGTCTCTAAAAAATCTCTAACAATAAAAGCAGCATTATGGGAATCCGTGTGCGGGCATGCGTGTCACTTGAAAAATAAAAGAAAGAAAAAAAAAAAAAAGCTTCCATCAAACAGACATGACCAAATCCTTATTAGTAGAAATAAATATAAAAAAACTGTCTGCTAAAATTGTTGCAAACAAAATAGATAAACAGGACATAAAGCTCAACTCTGCCACATCCAAAGACAGATTGCAACTTTCAGATGAATATAGCATTAGAGATTATCCTTGAAAAATAACAACTCACAACTCATTGACTCACTTTTATTATCCTAGAAATGGACTTTTCAGCAACAGAAGAATGACTAATATTTTAATCTGGAACACCACCAGCTTACAGTTAACTATATATCCATTGTCTAAGCACAAAAGGAGAGTACACAATTGAAGCATACTTGAAGTACAGCAAAAAAAACAAAAAAAAAGGATGCGGGAGGCCTTAATTACCAGAAACTTTAGGAGCTTATAGAAAGTTTAAAATTTATTAGCTCACTCACCAACTGCCATATGAGGTTTCGCATTTCTTCATTTCCTGCTTCTGTTGTCTTCAACCAATGCCACCATTTGGATGGATGTAATACCTGAACATGTTTTACTTCTTCAATTTTTTCTTGAGTTGAATCCACAGTGTACAAAAGCTTTGACAAGGATAAGCCTTCGTGGTGAAATACAAGCCATATTTCATTAGATTGTGATTCAAAAGACTCTACATATCTTGCTATATGGTTCAAACCCTCTTCAAAAGCAGATCCTTGCAATTCGTGGGGAAGAATACTAGCAAATTTCCAACTATTTCCTAATCCATTATCCGAGTCAGTGGTTTCTAATACTTCATCAAAATCTGATTGCCATTCTTCAAACAGCGAGTTTGTGTTTCCATCAGCTAATAAACCTCCAAGACATCTGGAAGCATTCAAGAAAAGTTCGCCAAAATATTTCTCCCGTAGCCCACTCAAGTAAACAACAGCTCCTCTCTCCACCTGTTACCAATAATAATATTGAAAGCCTTCACTTTCAGAATCGCAGCACCAAAACCCGAAAACTAAAAAGTTTCTAAATCCTGACATGTATTCAGCAATGGTTGAATAAGGTATAAACCATAGGTTTTATTCACATTTACAAGTTTTAGTGGTCAAACAATAAAAGCCATTTATTAATTGAGTAAATAGGATCAATTGATACACTCCTAGTAGCAAAAAAGTAATAGAATATTATGGAACTTCAAGTTGGAATAGCAACAAAAAAAATTTCCAAGAGAAGAATTATAGGAAATCTCAGCGGAACATACTAATCAAAATAAATTTTACCATGATTCGTTTCAGAATGAACAAGTCTTCATTACGACCAGCACCACAATCATAAGCATTGCTATGAGAAGATTTTCTTCTATTTTGATTAGCAAATTCATTAAGTGAGATATTCTCATTTGCTCCAGTCCAACTTGAATCATTGTTGTCTTGACCACAATTCCAATGAAAACCCAGCCACACTTCACCATATGATCCACGACCAAACCTTCTCTTTAGTACATACCTATGATGAGAAAGTACAATTCTATTACCAATTTGATCTCAAAAAAAAAGTGAGGCATAAACTGAAACTCAAACCTTAAAAATTAAAAGCCAATTAAAGAAAATAACAAAACTTAATGAAATCAGAAAGCCAATTTTTCATTATTGCAACTTCATTCAAAAACCTTGAACTTTCACAATTTTCCCAAAAATCAAATTGGATGGAGAAAAATATAATTAGACGGAATTTTGTCCAAACGGTAAAAGTAATCAATGCTTGAGAGAGAATCAAACTAAATAAATATGGGCATATAGTATCAGTTAGTAATCCTAACTACCATAACCCAATATAAGAAACTACAATTAAAATATTCAATCAAATACCAGATAAAAAAAGCAGTTGCCGATATCGTACCAAATTTTAGGGCTTTGATAAAAATCAAATTACCAAAATTAAAAAGTTCGGCAAACATTATGAATTCAAGAAAAGATATTTTGATCCTCTGTGAAAGAAGATGGTGCTGAATCAATGGGGCAGCCTAATAATCATGACATACAGCGTAGAACCATTACTTAGCCTATAATAAAACAAGGTATGACCACTCCACCCAATTTTCTCGAATTTCCCAAGGGGTGAAACATGTTTTGTATACACTTCCGCACACATAGCTTTCTCAATCCCTAGCAGGATCATTCTATTCAGCATTTGGAAAGGCTCCTCTTGAGTTCCAAAATGTATTCTAGTCCATTAGCTAAAATTCATAGTTCTGGGAAAATTTTAAGGAAGAAAAGGTGAGAACCTTTGATCAGGCGTTGCATATTCATTAGATCCATAAGTTGAACCATCATCATGGAAAGGAATAGATTCAAGTAAACCAAGGAAATTAGCAAAGCCATCAGGATTAGGGCATTGATCTTTAGCTCCACCACCAGTCCTCCCAAAATGCAAGCACAAATTTAGGTCACTGTACAAATTTAGAGGCCCATCTGAAATACAATTTAACAATCGAAGGTAATGGCGTCAAAATGTCAAAAAAAGAGATATTTTAACACTCGTACCCTACTTATCATACAAAAAGAGTCAGACGAAGTCAATTCTAGGAGAATATGAAAATAAAACAATAGTAT
>CAOJCR013870294.1:0-12101 GCA_948330485.1 Euphorbia neoarborescens | reverse complement strand
CACCCTCCTGATGATGTGATTCTGACGAGCTCAGTTTACATTCGTTATATATATATATATATATATATATATATATATATATATATATATATATTCTACAATATTTTTTACTTTTTAATAATCACTTATTTTATCTTTACACCAAAATCAAATAAATTTCACCGTTGATTTTTTTAGAGCATACACAACTACCCATACATATTTTTATTATTCCAATAAGTAACTGTGGTGGAAGTTTATGTGATATGATGGTTAAACGTATAGTTGAATTATAACGTAGTTAAGTTCAAAATTTGAATGATATAAATATGTCACCATGTTCTATGTTTAAAGATCTTTCTAACGATATATTATATGTGTAATTTCGATAAAGGATGAATGAGAAATTATAGTTTGAAAAATAAGAATTCAGAATGGGCCAAAGGGAAAAACTTATGTTGTTGACACGATGGAGGAGTAGCCGAGGAAACTTAGGCTTGCGCCACTATTGTCGGTGTGACTCACCGAGACTAGGTCACGATCGCCAGTATGACAAATGGGTTGCCAACTGATAGGTGAAAAATATACATGAAAATCAATGCATAAAAGAGTAAAAAAGGTGTCAAATTTAGTTTCATATTGCTGATTTTCATATCACCATGTGCACTTTGCAGGCACCCTGTGCAGAATGGCTGGAACTTTCAAAAAGAGGGATTATGATGTGGCAAGCTGATGAATTGGGCTGGAATTGATGGAGAGCTAAAGAAAACAAGGAAATATACTGTCTGGATGAAATGACCATATTGTAATATGGTAGAATTTGGTACATTAGCTTTTTGAAGGTTAGTTAGTCTTTTTGAACATACAAACAAAAGTGGTTGTTAGGACTTATCCCCCATTACCTTTTGAACACCTTTAGTTGCGGAATTAAAGGGGGGAAATAGGGGATCTAGAGACAACTCATTCCCTTAGTAGCAAAGTTTTCTAGTTTTCTTAGTTTTAGTTTTAGGGTTGATCCTCTTTTTGAATTTCTTATCTTGCTTTGCTGCGTTTTTTTTTATTGTTCTGGCAGTGACATTTTTGCTGCAATTCCTCTTTTAGTTTCAGTTGAAAGTTTATTATCTTACTATCTTTATTAACCTTGAAAAGAGTTTTAGTTTGTTTTTCAAGACATCTCTTCTATCTTCTTTTTCTTTTCTTAGTTTTAGAATGTTGCTGCATTTACTTCTTTCTTTTTGGGATGAATCAGTTTATGGAGCATTACAGTACCTTTAGTTTCTTGAGTAATATAGCTTTTTGGAGTTTTCTTTCTCTTTCCTTTCCCCTCTTTCTTGCGGGTTTATGCACGTTCCCTTTCCCCTTTCTTGTAACTTTTTTTTACTGATCTCGTCTTCGATGGAGGTGCTGTCGGATTCCACCCAAGCTACACCACCGGCGAGAACGATGGTGAGTGAGTAAACCTTCTGCACATGGTGTACAGCATGCTAAGGTATCTGATTCTTAACTACTATTTTTCTGCGAATAGCATGTGTAGTCCATCGGTCAATATTAAAATGTGGTTTGGAATGTATAAGAGTCTTGATCAAACTCTTTTTATAGCTTGAATATGACTTTGAGAAAAGTGTGTTTAGGTAGTTTTGCATTTTAATGCATTTTTGACATAGAATAGAGATATTTATGTTGGAAATATTGAGCTAGGCCGAACACGAGAGTGAGGGTCTAAGATCTATTAGGGCGTATGATTATGCTTGGGTTTCTGGATACATAGAGATATGGTCTTTAGCTTAAGTGTAACAGGGTTTGTGATATAGAGATATACGTAAATGCATTACTTGTTTGAGAGTCAGATCTACTCTTTTCCATGTTATTATTCAGTGATATGCTGAAATCAGTAGCTTTTTATTGGAGACCTAATTGAATGCTGTTTCACCCTATGTCTTTTTATCGTGATACTAAATTACCCTGTGCTCAGAGTCTGTTTTGTTTTGTTTCCATTTTAACACTCTTTAAAATTGTTAGAAAATTACTTTGCTGCCTTCTTACTATTTGTTTTAGCTGTAGAAACTAATAATAATCAATTTTTATCAAAGAAAAATCCTCATACCCTTTTTGCATAATATCAAATTTTTTAAAACTGCCCCTCCAATCCCTGTGGAGACGATACTCTACTCATTCACTTTGTTACTTATTGACTAGTGCACTTGCTAGCATAGAAGTAGTCGTACTAGACACTACGCGATAAGTTTTTTTTGCCGTTGCCGGAGATTGATGTGTTTGGACGGTGTTTAAGCTTTATTTTATCGTGAGGGTTTGATTTGTTTGTTAACCTGTGCAGACTCTAGTTTTTTTTATCTTTGACAGTGTATGCGTAAAGCAGGACCTTCGAAATTTCCAGAAAATCCAAAAATCGAGAGAGCATGTAGATGGAGAAGCAAAGCAGCTAGAAGGGCTATAAGGAGGCAAAGGGAACAAAGGGAACGAAATATGGCCAAAGAAGGGAGATTAGCACATGCTGTTGGACTGAACAATCACCCTATGCCAGCAGGAGAAATTTTGCAACCAGTAGCTGATTTAATTCCAGTAGTAGTACCATTAGCAAATATGGAGGGAGCACAGCCTAGGCCTTGGATGGAACCATGTGCATGACCTGTCAATGGAATGCATACCTCATGTATTGTTCTACTGGATAAGGGGGAAAACATTTTTGAAGTTAAAGCATCCATGATCCACATGTTTCGAGCGGCGGTGCTATTCAATAGGTTGGCACATGAAGATCCCCATTACTATATTCAAGATTTTGTCAACTTATGCAACACTTTCAGAACCAACGGGGGGATTTCAGATGAGATTATCAGGCTAAAGCTCTTTCCCTTCACATTGAGAGATTGTGCCAAGGCTTGGTTCAAGAATATACAATCGGGTTCGATTACATCATGGGAGGAGATGGAGACCGTTTTCCTAATCAAGTACTTCCCTCCACAAAAGCTCCATAAAAGTTGATAAAGTTGAGAAATGAAGTGTCCCAATTCTGACAAGGCAAGCATGAAACACTTTCAGAAGCTTGGGAGAGATTCAAAGACTCTTTGAGGAAAGTGTCCAATCACGGAATACCCAAGTGGATGCAAGTCCAAATCTTTTATCACGGGCTGAGGAATGTAATGAAGATACAAATTGAGGCCGTAGCAAATGGAGAGCCGGATATCATGGATACCGATGCTATATATAAATTGATCGAAAAATTGGTTGTCCAAAGCTATAAATGGCATGCAAGAGAAGATGAGTATGAGGGATGAAGCAATGAAGTAGTCACTCAACTCGCCACTCAAGTAGCCGAACTTACCAAGCAAATAAAATCAATGGGCAATAGAGGTAGTAGCAACAATAATGGACATCCTGGTTTGCACAACATGTAAGTAGCCTATGCATTTTGTGGAGGAGAGCACCGAAACATTGATTGTCAAGGTGGAGGTCCAATGGGCAATGCGAGTCATGAGCATTGTGATTATGTGGGAGGTAACCAATAAAGGCCTCAAGGGAACCCATATTCAAATACTTACAATCTGGGTTGGAGGAATCACCCGAATTTCTCTTGGGGTCCACCACATGCAAAGCAAGCATAGCCCCCACACATTCAGCCTCCTCAACAATATGAACAACCCACTCAGCAGCAGTTTGATCAACCTGTGCAGCCACCTTTTATACAACATCAACCTCAATTTCAACCTTAATATGGGCAATCTTCACAGCAAAACAAGGAGTAAAAGAAGCCATCTATGGAGGAAATGATGATTCAATTTATGAAGCAAATACAAACCTCCATCAAGAGCTTAGAAACCTAAGTACACCACTTATCAAACGTGGTGATACCGAAGAATAAGGGGGTATTACCAAGCAAAGCGAAAGCAAATCCAAGGGAGGATCTGAATTCCATAACCCTCAGAAGTGGCAAGGAGTTACTAGAGCTGAAAGGTAGAAAAAAAAGATGAGGAAGCCGAAGGTGCACAGCCTGAAGAAGCAAAGGCAGACCTTGTGTAGAAAACAGAGCAGCCTGCCCAGCAGAACCAGCAGACATAACCTGTGCAGAAAGAGATAGAACTCACTCCGAAAAAGGCAGATATGCCAGTGTACCAGCCAAGGGTGCCATACCCGGAGAGGTTGAAGCAAGCACAAGTGGATAAGCGATTTTCAAAGTTCTTGGAGGTTTTCAAGCAGTTGCACATCAACATTCCATTCGTTGAGGCATTAGCTCAAATGCCCATGTATGTAAAATTCCTCAAAGGCTTGCTAAAGAACAAGAAAAGTTAGAGAACGTTTCAACCATTCAGCTGAATAGGGACTGATCCACCAATCTTTAAAGCAAGTAACCTCTACCTCAAAAGCTCAAAGATCCAGGGAGTTTTTCTATACCTTGCAATATAGGACATTTGTATATTGAAAATGCCTTATGTGACCTAGGTGCTAGCATAAACTTAATGTCGTATTCCATTTATAAGAAGCTAGGGTTAGGAGATCCACAACCTACTAGGATGTCCATGCAATTGGCTGATAAATCCGTAAGATATCCTAGAGGTGTCGTGGAAGATGTTCTTGTTAAGGTAGATAAGTTCATATTGCCCGTTGATTTCTTTGTATGGACATAGATAAGGATTTACATGTTCCAATAATCTTGGGTAGACCCTTTTAGCTACTTGAAAAGCATTGATTGATTTTCATAAGGGTCAATTAATCTTAAGAGTAAATGATGAATATGTTGTGTTTAAAATGAATGAGGCGGTTAAACATTCCCCATCTATTGATGAATATTGTTATTTCGTGGAAGTATTCACTAAGAGTCCATTTTTGTAGGAGTTTAAGGGTGATGTGGCAATGGAGCAAAATAAGGAAGGTGGAACAGTTCACATATCTGATGACAATAGCGAAAGTGAAGAGTAGACAACGGAGTGCACAAGCTATGCAGAGGAGAGTCAGAATAGTATGAACTTGGGACACAAGCTGTATGCTGTGATTCCAGTTGAGGAATTATGCCTATGGGAACCACATTGAAATAAACTGATTTTTGAATTGATATTGTGCTAATAGAGCACATCATGAATTAGTAGTAGGACTTGTATAAAAATAAACTTTCACGTACTTGTTTTTCTTTGAAATTGTCTTTCTTTTCATGTTTTAATCTTGTTGCAGACAGTATTTTCCAACCAAGAGAGACTGAACTGACATTGAAGAATGTTGAACAGTTGGTGGCTCAGTTTTGAGCAAGCAAGCTCACAGCAAACTGAAAGAACATAGAGCTAGAAACTAAGGTCATTAAGTACTGAACTGAATTCTCTCTTTTTAATTATTTTTTGTGGATAAATAGCTACAGCCCTAGTATGCCTTTCTGTACCTTAGCTCTTTTCCTTTTATGTTTGTTGCTAAGTTTTAAACTGTTACTATCATAAAATGATAATGCAATAAACATTTAGGACAATGTTTCAAATAGAGTTGGAGGTAGGGTAAATACTTAAAATGAAGAAAATCCAACTCATAATTTGCTTGTGCTTATGTGGTGCTTAATATGTTGATCTATATGTTTTGAGTAAACTATAGATTAGAGAAAATAAAATTTCTTAAGGCTATGTTATGCAAATCTGAACCTGTGCACACTTAGCAACCCAAAAATCTCCAATTTTTTTAGATTGTACTTTAATTTTATATATCACGTGCACATTCCAAAGGAGATAAGAGTACGCTAAGCTTTGATTATGTGAAGTGTTGAGTAACCGGAGGTACGTATCACAAATGCACAACAATCGCATTAAAAGGCACTAGACATTCTCATAGAAATAAGGAATCAACCAAAAATCCAAAAATATTTAAGTTAAATGAATAATGTTGATTATCAGTAACCCATTCTTGCTTACTTTTGAGACAATCGATAAAAGAAGTTCTTATTTATATGTGTTTATTCAAGAAAATGATTCATGAAAATTTCTAGTGGTATATATGTTTGATGGAAAAATGTTGTTTTTGTTTTGAAAAAATGGCTGTTGATGTGCCCGCATTATGCTCGTGCTCATGTGTAGAGATAGACCTTAGGAGTGGATGTTCCCTAGTTAAAGGGTGATTCCGAACATTAGGCTTTTGCTTGAGGATAAGCAAAGTATGAGTTGGAGGTATTTTGATAGGTGAAAAATATATATGAAAATCAATGCATAAAAGAGTAGAAAAGGTGTCAAATTTAGTATCATATTGCTGATTTTCATATCACCATGTGCACTTTGCAGGCACCCTATGCAAAATTGCTGGAACTTTTATAAAGAAGGAATTATGACATGGCAAGCTGATGAATTGGGCTGGAATCGATGGAGAGCTAAAGAAAATAAGGAAATATACTGTCTTGATGAAATGACCATATTGTAATAGGGTAGAATTTGGTTCATTAGCTTTTTAAAGGGTAGTTTAGTCTTTTTGAACATAAAAACAAAAGTGGTTGTTAGGACTTGTCCCCCATTATCTTTTGAACACCTTTAGTTGCCTGAATTAAAGGGGGGAAATAGGGGATCTAGAGACAACTCATTCCCTTAGTAGCAAAGTTTTCTAGTTTTCTTAGTTTTAGTTTTAGGGTTGATCCTCTTTTTGAATTTCTTATCTTGCTTTGCTGCGTTTTTTTATTGTTTTGGCAGTGACGTTTTTGCTGCAATTCCTCTTTTAGTTTCAGCTGAAAGTTTATTATCTTACTATCTTTATTAACCTTGAATAGAGTTTTAGTTTTTTTTTCAAAACATCTTTTTTATCTTCTTTTTCTTTTCTTAGTTTTGGAATGTTGCTACATTTACTTCTTTCGTTTTAAGTTGAATCAGTTTATGGAGCATTATAGTACCTTTAGTTTCTTGAGTAATATAGCTTTTTAGAGCTTTCTTTCTCTTTCCTTTCCTCCCTCTTTCTTGCGAGTTTATGCACTTTCCCTTCCCCCTTTCTTGTAACTTTTCTTACTGATCTCGTCTTCGATGGAGGTGCTGTCGGATTCCACCCAAGCTACACCACCGGCGAGATCGATGATGAGTGAGTAAGCCTTCTGCACAGGGTATGCAAGTTGCTAAGGTAACTGATTCTTAATTACTATTTTTCTGCGAACAGCTTGTGCAGTCCATGGGTCAATATTAAAATGTGGTTTGGAATGTATAAGAGTCTTGATCAAACTCTTTTTATAGCTTGAATATGACTTTGAGAAAAGTGTGTTTAGGTAGTTTCGCATTTTAATGCATTTTTGACATAGAATAGAGATATTTATGTTGGAAATGTCGAGTTAGGCTTAACATCAGAGTGAGGGTCTAAGATCTATTAGGGCGTATGGTTATGCTTGGGTTTTTAGATACATAGATATATGGTCTTTAGCTTAAGTGTAATAGGGTTTGTGATATAGAGATATATGTAAACCCATTGATTGTTTAAGAGTCAGATCTGCTCTTTCCCGTGTTATTATTCAGTGATTTGTTGAAATCATTAGCTTTTTATTGGAGACCTAACTGAATGTTGTTTCGCCCTGTGTCTTTTTATCCTGATACTAAATTACCCTGTGCTTAGAGTCTGTTTTGTTTTGTTTCCATTTTAACACTCTTTAAAATTCTTGGAAAATTACTTTGTTGTGTTCTTACTGTTTGTTTTACCTGTAGAAACTCATAATCATCATTTTTTATAAAAGAAAAATCCTTAGACCCTTTTTGCATAATATCAAAGTTTTTAAAACTGCCCCGCCAATCTCTGTGGAAACGATACTCTACTCATTCACTTTATTACTTGTTGACTAGTGCGCTTGCTAGCATAGAAGTAGTAGTACTAGACACTATGCAACACCAATGCGACCGTGACAACCTCAGCCCACGGTCGCCAGCTCAAAACACCCCTCTAGGCATTGTCGTCGGCTTGACTCCAAGGTTTTCGACATAACTAGGATGTATGTCAAGCTATTTTTAAGCAGTTTTGTGACCTTTTATTTCTCCAACGGACAATTTTAAGTGATTTAATTCTCATTCATTGACCATTAGTGGTCTGTTGCCTCCCATTAGTGGCTTGTAACCACCCTAATCATTAACATTAAACCTATTAATCATTCCTTCCCTATAAACATATCTTATTTTCAGATATACAAACACATGCATGCATAAGAGTTTTGAAAGCAAATTCGTTCTTGAGCTGTAAATCTCCGTGTTCTTACTCGAGTCCGATGAAAATGCTAAGCGCATGAATGAGTGTTCGCTAATGCTTACAATTATATCATGGAAAATAAGATTCAACCGAAATTATTTTCTTAAAGGGATTGTGTTACAGGCCTTAACAAAACCAAAAGATCTTAGTTTAAGGTTCTGATAAATTTTATATCCTTTGTAATTCCTTATCAAGTTATTTCCTGCAATTTTCTATCTGTAACTTTCTTATTTCTATAATCCCGCTGATAATGAAAATAATATATATATGTGCATTATTTCATATTGTCTCCACATTTAATCTAACAATCTTAAGACAATAATTGTATACTTTGTAAGAAAGTTGTAGGTTACTTTTGTTGGAATACCTTGACAAGGATAATTGATTAGTAAATTGACTTTGGAATTTTATGGACTCAGATGTTTTTGGACATATTTTATTTTGAACGTTTTATTTTGGACGGTTGTTGTATTTTGGACAATTTTTTATATGGATAATATTTGGATTGTTTTAATAATCTCGACATTTTTCTTTATTTTTCCTTCTTTGATCTTACTAGTTTCTTGTTTATTCCAGACCTGTCCGCGGGCTCAAGCCCAACGGGTTTGGGCTCGGGCCTACGGGCCTACATCGATAAATATCATGTCCAAGCCTAGTCCAAACCTGTTCAATTTTAAACGGGCTCGGGCCGGGTTGGGCTCGGGCCAAAAATAGAAACCCAAGCCCACTCTGTAAAGCCCATTTACTACACAAGTAATATTTTTAGACTTTTTCAATAAAATCACAACTGATGAATAATTTAGTTCAGACTATCCATAAAAAAAAGGTTCAGACTCTTTGTTTGTGAAATTAAAAGCAAAAGAAAGACAAATTAAAGGGAAAAAAGCATGACAAATTAAAAGAAAAAAAAAATATGTCAATCATTGATATCATCTCCAACAGTTTCATCGTCAGAGGCACAACTATCCTCGTCATAGTCTGATGGCTGCTCCAACATCTTTCTATCTGAAAAAGATAAACAAAAGACATTATTAATTTGAAATATTCAAAGATAGAGCAACTAAAAATTAAAGAAAAAAACTTGAAAATTTACCATGTGCTATTAGCCAATCCTTCAAACATATGCAAATGTTGGAGGCGATCAAAATACGGAAATTAATCGAGAATCATCAAATCTTGGGTAAAATCGATAATCTCAACTTCAGAGTGTTGTGATATTTATATGTGTGATGTGAATTTTGTGATTGTTCTTACATTATTCGTCTTATTTTTGTTGTTCGGTTCATTTGTTTTGTATTTCTAATTAATCCTGTTGTTGACTAATGTATTTCTTTTGTGTATCATATGAAGTCATTTCTAATTTGAGTTTCTTATTTTTTGAAACCCACTATGTTTCTGTGGTAAATTTCTGATTTGTGTTCACTCAAATTTCATACAGATTCTCAGTTAATTGTTTTCAAAGCCTATTATGCATTCTACTATTGTTTTGTTGTGCTTAGCTGTGTCAGTTCAATTTTCATTCTTCAATTGTTAAAGTTTTTTTGTTCTGTCCATTTTTGAAGCTGTTGCTATACTCGATTTGCATTCTCCGCTTATTTAGAATGTCTTCTAAAGCTGCTTGCATGGTTGGTTCCCGATTTCCGTTCGCTCAACTTTCTATTTGTTTTTTAAAGTTAAATCTATCCTTTAGTTTTTCTCTTTCTATTTGCTTATACATGTACGAAATATTGTTCACGTTGTGTTTTCGTATTCTGTGTTAATTCTTTCTATAGATTAATTTGATTCTCTAAGTCTACTGCTCATGTTTTACTCTATTCTCTATTTAGTTATAAACTTGTCCTCATAGAATATTTCACTCATAATAGGTTCTGTTTGAATAATGGTTTGAGTTAGATGATCCGGATGTAAATCTAGCTGATAATTATAATCACTGTGTTTTCTGTTTGTTCATGATTGTCAACTTCTGTTTCTGTTATACCTTTTTTCTATTTCATATTATAAATAAATATAAATGTTTATCCTAGCATCTGGTCTAACCATAGTTTTTATGTTCACTCTGTTTTGTTTCAGAATATGGAAAATATAAATAATGGTTTGTTTTGTTTCATGTTTGTCATTTTGAGCTTAATATTGGCCTTTCGCTTTTAATTCCAAATTTCCAAAATTTGTTTTAAATGCATTAAGTATGTGAACATGTTTTCATTGGCTATAGGACATGTCATTAGGGTGAATCTCATTCATGTGCAGTTCATTTTATTGTTCTATGCCTAGGTTTAAGGATATATGCTCATTAAACCTACACATGCTTTCAAACCCAAAATTAATCTCTTCAATTGAATAATTTTCTTTAAAATCATCATTTTGAGCTTCTTAATAGATTGGGATTAAACCTAAAGCCTTCAAAGAAAAAAATCTGAGACCTATCAAATCTTATATCATTAATCATACATATGTTAGCATATCATGTAATATAACATTCTAAGTATTTGTTTTGATGCTCTTGTTTGATGTTAAAATGAATAATTCTTGTGAATTGTAGTCTATTTTAGTTTAAATTCATCACAACGTGTATGATTCTATGTTGTCAAGTCATTACATCTAGGCATGATCATCTAGGGTTTTACTAGAGTGACACTTTCTTGCCCTTTTATTCTTTTCATTTCCTTTTTCTATTACTTGATTTGAGTCATCTCGCCTTTTATATTTGTTTCTTTTATCTTTTTTTTACCATTTATATTTAAATGTTATATTTATAACTAAAGTATTTTGTTTCAATATACATATATGCATTTAGCTTGTAATTAATTCCTTATTCTCATATTCTTTTATGCTTAATTTATATAAGTATATTATTTTATTATTTAGTTTGTAAATAATATTTTAAATTCACTTTCATTCTTCATTTTCTTGCTGTTGAATTTTGTTTATCTTTAAACTCTTTATCTTCTTTTGATTTTAAAATATTGAAAGTTCTTTTATTTTTAGATTTTATTGTTCAATGATTAAAACCTCTTCCTTGTTGCATATATGCTTGAAATGTTTTTTCAAGACCTAGATTTATATTTCATAAATTATTTATGTTTGCATCTAAAAAGTCGAGCCAAGAAGCCGGTATTAGGGACATTAAAATAGTCCAACAAAGGAAATCCCTCCAGGTTTCCAAATAATCGATCCGCCAAAATTGCATGTAATTAATAACTAAAAATCGAGCCAAACATTTTCAAATAAAATTACTTGGAAATAAATTTGATAAACCGAACAAATGTTTTGGTTTGGTCCAAGTCCATCGACCAATCCAAACTGGTCCAGTCTGACCAACCGGGTCGAACCGATCGACCCCTAAATATATGATCCCAAGTTATCTTATCTTTTCTGTTCTTATGCATATCCATTTCACGTGTCATATTTGGGTCCAACATGTTTTAATTCTAATTATTCGAATAAATGTCAATGCATGTTTAATATTTATTTATCGCTTTTTATCATTTATATATTTCTAATTGCTCCCTGATGTCGCGTCAGCGTGATATGAATTTTAACAATAATTAGTATTAGTGCTGAACACTCAACTCTAGGGCAGTGTACCCTGTCATTGTCAAGTAATAAATTTGGATTGAAGTCCAGGTATCGATCCCAGAGAGAATATTATTCCTACGCACAATCTAATCTAGGGTTTAAGCGTGTTATAAGCGGTTTAATAATTCTAAAATTTAAACTAAGTTAAACTACTCCTACTCCTAACTACGATCAATTCATCAAACAACCCTCCGACCCTGAATTCATGAAATCCTAACCGTTGTTCTATCGACTTATGAATAATAACGGTGATGGAACTTATTAATATCACAAACAATCAAATATTACTGCCAAGAAACCTTTAAACCAATATCATGCAAGGATTTTGATAGTTATTCCTACTATCTGAAGCTCCTAGGGTA
>CAOJCR013869993.1:0-15312 GCA_948330485.1 Euphorbia neoarborescens | reverse complement strand
TTACTGATTAAAAAATGTTTTAGTTTAATCAAATAAATTAAAAAAAATCTCAAGTTGAACCAGCAACTCAAATAATTAAAATAAATATCCTACAAAAAAATAATTAAAATAAATATTAAGAATAAATTAAGCGATTAAAGTTATTAGAACTTATCCACAAAACATGGCTGCTGCCTGTCACTATATATATTTATAAATCATGTGTCTCAAATGACACAGACAATTCTTTTTTTTATTTTAATGCTTGAAATTAAAATACTTGATAAAAAAGAAGAAATTAAAATACAATTCTGTTTCAAAAATTAGGAAAATTATATCTTCGTCTAATCATAAATAAAAAAAATGACACATGTCCAGCCTAAATTAAGGATGATTTAGTCCTTAATCATGATTAACAACAGTTATTAAATTATCGTAATTGTAAGGTAAGCAATTTATTTATTTATTTATTTAGTTATATTTGTAATTTTGAATATTCAATCTAATTACTTATATATCAAAGTATATGATTTTTTACATAGTTGAAAATAATAGTAGTAATTTTTTAATGTATTTTCATTGGAAAAAATATCTTAGAAATGACCTCAATTCTTTGGGTTAATTTGGGTTGTGAGAGTAAATAATTCTATTTAGATTATTAAGTGGTAAAATTAAATCAAATCAGCCCAGCCCAATAGTTTAACTCAACAATTCAGATTTTATAGGGCTGGACCGGATTGGACTGATTATAATTCATGGGCTGGGTGGTTTTTGTACACCCCCTACCTGGGTGGTTGTCCATGCGTAGACATGCGCAACACGCACAGGGGAGGAGGCTAGCTACAAGTGAGATATGTGGAAGAATCTGATTCGTGCTAATCGGCTGACATGCACCTGCCACGTGTCAACACATGATTAGTTGATGAACGAACGACTGTTGACTTGGATGAATGACGTGGCGTATTGACGTGTCAAGATGATGTGGTCTGTATGCCACATGTCATCATATGATTGGACCTTATCCTGTCGACTACTGATGTGGCGTGATGATGTGGCTTATTGGACACATGTCAACATATGCCTGGTCCAAAGTTAAGTGGTGATGACTTGTATGTGCTGATGTGACATAATGATGTGGCATATGTTTCCATGTGTCAGTATAAGACGGGTCAACATACACGGCTTGATGATGTGGCAATTCGTATATATCGATGCTGACGTGGAGAAAGAAAAATTAACTCCTGCCACGTGCCTTCACGCTATAAGTCCACGTGTAGGACGGCTAGCGCTGCTGGCATGGCAAGTGAAAAACTGACACTACCACGTGGCGTGAATTTATAGGTCCACATGTTTGACGATTACATGGACTGACTATGTGGCGATGCTGATGTGGCAAATGAAAAACTGATGCCGCTATATGTCGTCATGCTATAGGTCCACTTGTCATAAAGATAAAACCATACTGACACGTGTTACCATGTTATTAGATATGCAGTTATGATTTTCCATATGGCAAAAATGGATTGGACCACGTGTCAAGATCGTGCCAACTGCTGGCGATTATGTGGTGGTTCTAGTGACATGTGTCGTCGTGTGATTGGTTTGACCGTTAATAAAGCGGTTGATTCTAACACGTGTCGATTCTTTATTGGCCTGTCAAAGTTCAATCGTTTTCAACCACCTAACCAGATCATGCCACTTGTACAACGGTTTTTAGAGATCTAATCACAATGTGACACATATACCAATACCGTTTCAACTGCTCATCGGAGAACCACTCTCACAGAGGAGAGTCACCCATCGCCTTTCGGAACTCCGATGAGTGTGGAATTTCATATCCGTACACAATTTTTCATATTGATTTCAATGGAGTCTTTAGATTTTCGAAAATCTAACTCTAAATTTAAAATTTATACTGTTGAATGAATTTACGGTATCGATTCGACGTGAAACAACAAACAAATAAAATAAAAAACAATATAAATGCATTCCACTTATGAATTTACCAGGATAGAGAATCAAACATATCAATTTCTCAACCTATCCGCTCTGATACTAATGAAGGGAGGGGCAATACATATACACAACATGTATACACATAGAGGATACCAGACAGCACAACAAACAATAGAATAAGAATGCGTGATAAAGAATAGACTTATGGCTTTTGTTAGCGCAACAGAACATTTGGACTCTGAACTCTTGCTATCCGATTCTCCCAGATCTGCACAAGCACAGCTTCGGATAGTCCTGGTTGTCTTTCCTACATGTATTCAAGGGAATAAGAAGTACGAGTGTAATCCGCAGGTTCTTCCGATGACCGGATAGAGATAACATAAAAACATACTTTCTCATAAATATAATACATAATCATATTATCGATACAAAATCGATTTTTTATGAAAAGAAACTGAAGAGAATATAAGAAGAAGAGGAAATCAAAATTCCGAACACAAAGTTTTGTCGAATTGTCGAAAAATTGACGACAGTCAAACTATGAAATTCTCAAAAACCTCTAAAAAAATGGCGAATAAGCGAAATGGCTATCGGAATGACAAATAAGTGACCAGCGAACCTTTTACTGAAAACGAATCTTCTATTTATAGAAGAATTCTGGTATAATTTCAATGTGATTAAATAACACATTTAGTCTCTATGACTTTTAAATGTTATATTTTGGTACGGATTTATTCTAATTATCACAAAGATACCAAAAATCAACAATTATGATTATCAATAATTGTCTTATTATTGTTGTTATTAAAATATTCTTAAAAATAATGCTCCATACTCAATATAAATCAAACAAAAATGAACATAATATATATGTTTTTTTTTTTGTAAGAAGGGTTTTTTTATTTGTAATCGTATTGTGTCATTTGAATTTATGATATTTAATATAATTTTAACTAAATGCAATTATAAATGTTACTTATACATACACGAGTCTAAAAAGTTCTTAAATTTATTACAAGTGCAACATTTAGAACATCAATTTTTTTAAATAATATATTTACCAGCAATATTTCAAACTTGCTATAAAAAATTATTGGATAAAGTTTAAAAATGTGTCATGTCATTTGACATTTTATTAAAAGAAAGACTGTGAATTTTTTTTATCAAATAGGTGTATGTGGTTTTGCTCCATTATAAAAAAATAATTTTTTATAACACTGTTGTAAAAAATAGGACTGTGAATTTTTTTTTATATCAAACGGGTATCTGTGATTTTTTTCTTTTTCATTTGATACATACAATAAGAGTTAAGAATCACACATACACCCATTGTATAAAAAATAGGACTATAAAACTTTTTTGATAAAAGAATATACTACATATACATATTTGATATAAAAAATTTCACAGTACTTCTTTTAATAAAAGGTCAAACCACAATACACTTTTTTAAACATTACCCAAAATTATATTTAATAACAAATTTAAATTAATTTTACATTGTAAACCAACCTTCACAATTTAATAATAGTAATATGCAATTACTACAATTTTTATTGCTAAAACATATAATAGCATTGCATCTTACTACAATAAAATTGTGATTGTAAGCGTGTGCAAAATATTTGATATAATTTTCTATTAAATGAATTATTTTAAAACAACTTTTGAATATTACAATATATTATTTGCCAGTAAAATTTGTTTTGCAATTAATTTTTTTTAACTAAATCTAATATTTATTTATAGTGACTTACATTTTAATCAATTATCATATCATGAAAACAACTATTAAACTGATAATCTTATCATAAATCAATATTTTTTTTTCTTGTTTTAACAATTTTATTCTCCTTTGTGGTTGTTTGTATATTTTGTCCATATTCTGATTCCTATTCTACTACTGCAGTTAGTTTGAATGAATATGCTCTTATAAAAAAAACAATTTTATTCTATAATAAAAAGCATATTTTAAAAACATATAGAGTAAAGTTTTGATGACGAGTGTAAAAAGTGCTCGTTGGGAACGTTTCTGTGTGTTGTCTGTAGATGCTCTGGTTACCTGCAAAATATAAGGATTTAATCGGAGAGGGGTGTCTCCGATGAATCTCCTCTGATGTCTAAGTCAGTGACTTGTAAGAAAAGTAAAGTTTTTTAGGGACAGTTTGCGAGAAAAATAACAGATGTCCCTCTGTTGGTGGGCTTTGTTGTTTATAAATTGGTGGTCAAGTTCCACGTGTCATCATGCCATTGGATGGCAATGTGTAGGTAACGCTTAGCCTTTTGGCCCTGTTTCCTATCCTTTCAGTGAGTATGTCAGCCTTTCTAATGAGACTCCCTTTTACCGCTGCAGTCTTGTCGAGCAGTATTGGACCTCCATAGCATTAATTGCAGTATTAAATGTATTCCTTCCGCCGAGGACGAGAGAATATTCCATAGTGGGGCGCCGTATTTATTTCATCTTTATCCGCCACTCAAACTGGACGGGAGGACTGATTTTAATGTACGGCGGGGAGGCTGTTTGTAGGGGTTATCAGGATTCCCCCCTTTGTAACAGTTGAAATTCTTTTAGGATTTCGAGGGCAGCCACAGCGCCATTTGGGCTATTTGCACTTTTTGCATTACCCAACAAAAATTGAATGTCCGCTTAATACTTAACCAGTCAGCGTGGGACAGCTGTGTGACCCATTTATAACAGTTGGAGATTTCCAAGGGGACGCTGCGTGTGGCAGGAAATGCAATAATGGTGGAGGAGGGATCCTATCACCCTTTGACATGCGTACCTTTCGTTTGAATTTTGAACCTTCGCTACCCTCTGCCTATAAAAAGGAAGCTAAGGCCTCCTATCAGCATTTTTGCTTGTTTCTGTTTTCTTCCTTCGTAGAGGTACTTCTCTATCTTTGTTGTCCATTTGTGCCCAATAACTTTCTTAGCTGCTTCTAAGTTCCGATTCGTTAAGGGCTCACGTTAGGTCCCAACGATATCCTCCTTTGTGAAGACGGTTTCCCTGTATAAGAAAAAGGCTAGAACACAGGAGGGTTTCTGCAAAAGTTCTCTGTCATCATCCTATGGTTATCCTACTTTCCTCCGATAGCAAAGCTGAGATGAAAGAATCAGCAGAGTTTATACGTGAAGTGGCTGGCTAAAAATGCGGTCGAAGATTTCTGGAGCTCAGCGAGCTCTTTGAAGAGGGGGGAAAGAACTTGCCCATTGCTGCTAGCGCCTCCCTTCTGGTGGCGCCAAAGAATGTTGGTTCGGATGAAGGAGTCCCTGTAATCCCTTCGCAAGCTGACAGTCCCCCTGCTGACCCAGAGGTTCCCCCGGTGGCATCCGGGGGGGACACCGAAGGGAGTGAGCCTACTTCTAAAAAGGCTCATCTCGAAGAGGTAAGAATCACAAACATGATGAAACGACTGAGTGTTTGCTCGTGGGACCTGTTGACCTAATGCTTCTATATTTTTTTGGCAGGAAACGAGGGTTGGAGCTGGGATTAAGGCCTACCCTCTGGAAGTAGAGGAGGATCCCGATTGCCCTGAGGTTAGCCAGACCCTGGCGGCTGAAGAGGTGGCAGCCGAGGAGATAGTGGAGGTGTAACACCCCGTACCTAAACAATACAGGATAGGGTGCTACGTGTGAGAATTCTAATCCAACAACTCGCTATGTCGAATTTGAATCTCACGGAAAGATTGAAAACAACTTTGAAACAATAAAAACATAGAGTTGGATTTACAATCCAACAAGAATTCCTTTAAATCCAATCCGAGCTTAAATCAAATAAAACTTAAAATCACAAATATAAAACAAATATTATACAAATCAAAATCTTTAAACCATAAACAAATTCCTTCGACAACTTCATGTGGCTCGACCTTCACCTCCCGACTCACTTCTACATCCATATAATAACCTAGGCTCCTTTCCTGAAAATGTTTTAAAACTTAAAAATGTGAGATTTACAAATCTCAGTAAGTGGTTACCGTTAAACAAAATAATATTTATATGAAATCATATATACTTAACAAAACCGTCTTGTAAAGCGATAAAATTTGAATGTAACAATAATTATTTGAAAAGCCTACACTCGAATATCAAAATATCTTATAAATCAAATACCCCTCGGAACTTATCCGAGCCGTATAAAACAATATGTTTCCATTCATCTAGAGTATCCTAAAATATTTCTCCAAATCATAATAAACATAAGGGTAATAACCAATAGTCCGTCTATCTGTCCATCACACAACGATAGGACTTTCACAATAACATCGAAGTGGGAAATCCCAAAACAATCCGCCTATCACCATGGTCACACAAAAAACCATGCTCGGTAGGACTTCCAATCCGCCTCGTCACCATTATCACCTGAGATCATGCTCTGAGAGGACTTCCAACCTAACTCCCCAGGCCTTCCCTAGATGGATTGAGCTCTAACGCTCAAAACTCTTTAATCAATATCCAAATACAATTTCCTTTTCATATATCAAACCATATCATAATCAAATCCAATACTTAAACCTTAAACCGAGCACAAAGCTCCGTTATCCAAATCCAATCAACAAATCCAAATATCAATTCAAGTTATCAAAATAATATAATAAATACTTTCCATTTAAACAAAATGCAACTGTAACAAATCCCATATAATCAAATTTCAAAATTAAAACTCATATAAAACTAACTATTGAACTCAATACTTTCAAAATCCATATTTATATTAACCACAAAACCAAATCCAAAATACTAAACCAATAAAAATCTATAACTTCAAAATCATCAACAAACTTTCAGATTCACTAGACAATAATTCAAACTCAATTCTTTAAGTTCATAATTCATATAAAATCAATTCAAAATCATTAAAAAGATAATATAAATAATATCAAAATAACTTTAAAAGTTGAGTAACCACTTACTTGATTCAAGAAGTTTTAACTATCCAAGAGCTATCTTAAGCTCTAACTCCACTTCTTCGTTGTATTAACTCAACAATAAGCATCTATCATCTTCTTAAAGACTTAATAGATGATTTTCACTTAACAACTATAAAAGAAATAAATCAAGAAGAAGAAAGATGAAACTCAAGAGGATGAATACGCAGAAAAGAATAAAAAGAAGACAATGGGGAGTTTGTCATGAGACTTCTAGGATTTTCTATCCATTTCTATTAGCCAACTCATCTTTTATATTACTCCCAATATCCAAATACAAAGTTACCAAATTACCCTTAATTTCCCATTATTAAAATCCCAAAATACCCCTCTTTTGTTAGCTAACTCTCTAATTTTTATATGATTTACACGTGATTAACACAATGAGCTTGTGATTTGTAAATCACATGTTCATATATCAAAACACTTCGAAACTTCTCAATTCTCAATCTGAACTTTCATATCTAACATAATTCAATCCAATTCCTTTATTTCTCCGTTTCAAATACCAAAATTAACATCTGTATAATAAAAACTTGTAACTCACGGGTCGAAATGTTACAGGAGGCACCCAAGGCACCAAGGGATCTTCCTCCTAGTGGGGATGCCCCTTTCAGAGAGAGAGAGAGAGAGAGAAGTGTCCCGATCGTTGCTAACTCTTTAGTGGAGAGAATCCCTTCCACCAGGCCTTCTCATGGGTTGGGTCCTTTTTTGAAGAAGGAATTGCCTGTGGGCGTGGTGTCTAAGCTGCCCCTGATGAAGGCTGCTTTGAGACTAGCAGAAGCCGAGGTCCCGGGTTAGTAGTAGGAGTATCTGGCTCTCAAAAGACAACTTCTACCATCACGGGAGATGGGGCGTCAGCTGAGGTTCCCTCATGCCTCGCCCCTTCCCCTCTGTGATCCTCGCGTGGTGCATCTTGGGCAGATAACCTCCCTTTTGAGTCACTCCGGGAAATTTTTCGTTTGAAGGATGATCAGTTTCTACCCCATGCTTCTGACGAGGGTTTCACAAATAGAGGTTTCCACCACATTATTAGAGTAAGTTTTCGAACTCTCTTCAATTTTTGTTTTGTTATAGTTGCCAGTGTTTATTGATTTTGCTATGATATAGGGCATGAATGACTTGCTGCATGTGACCTCCCGTATTGTCAATAATGCTCATCTACTCTTGTCCAAGGAGAGGGAATTAGAGCAGATAAGAAAAGATTTATCTGCTGCCCGAGAGAAACTGACGGCTCAACGGGACCTTAAAGCTGTCATTGCAGCCGAAAAGGTCAGGATGAATACTGTAGAGCTAGCTCAAGATACCGCAGTATGGGCAAGGGATAAGGCACTCCAACGTCTGACTGAAGTGAGGTGTGACTCTAAAGAACGTGTTAAGCGGGAGATATACGAGCGTCATGAGCAGGAGGTCTATATGCTTGACGAACTCTCTCAGAATCTGGGTGAGATAGACAGGTTACGAGGCCTATTAAAGAGCAAAGAAATGGAGATGGTCAGCAGTTGGAGGGAGAAAACGAAGGTCGTCAAAGCCAAGAAAAAGGCTGCCCAAGCTCATGCTCAACGGGAGGAGTGGGACGCCCAAAGGGATGAACAAGATTTCTGGTGTTTCTTTCTTTCCCGTTTCTATGGTCAATGTTGTATCGATGCATCTTGTTTGAGGCAGGGAGAAGAACTTGTTTCCGCTGAGGTCCCTATTCCTTCTGAGCAAGAAATAGATCGGGCAGAGGAAACATTTTTGTTGCATGTGAAATAAGTTATCCAGGCAAAGGGGGTTGAGTATCCCTGGTCTTCAGATGAGGAAGAAGAGGACGGTGGGATGTCAATCCAGTAAGAGTTCCTGCAATTCTCTCATATGGACGCATCCCTTGCACGTGTGCACAGAGATAGAATAATTGGCCTTTGGATGGCAGACCTTATTGCTCTGGAGGTTCAACTAAGTTCTTTTGTATGAGATGGATGCAATTTGAAAGGTCGACTTCTTCTTTCTGGAGCGCATACTTCAATCCGACTGTTGCTTTGACTAAGATATGTTTTGTGCATAGATATTCAGCTATAAATATTTAGCCTTTCTTTGATGTTGCTCCCCAATCCCCTGAACTTTTGTAAAGCTTTAGATTTTACTGGTGGTGCTTTGATTCTCTGCATTTATGCATTGTAATTACCGATGATTCTGAGTAGTGAAAAGCCTTTTGTGTGTTTTGTCAAATTTCTCTTTTCCTTTGCTATTGCTTTGGCTTATGAGTTGTTGATATGATGGCCTGTGATTTTGTTAAAGAACAAACGATTGGAAGAGTGAGAAAGAGAGAGCTGGCCGATCTCTCCATGACATATCATACATGTAGTGTACTGGTTAACTTAATCACCTTAACTTGCTCAGCGAGAGGGAGTAGGTCAATCACCTCCTGGTGTTGAAAAAGAGTTAGTGAGGAATGACTGGTCAGCCACCTCATAACTTACACTTGGTCGATGGAAGCGAGAAACTCGATCACCCCATGGCTGAATCGACGAGGAAGAGCAGGTCAATCGCCTCCTATTATTAAAAATGAGTTAGTAAGGGGTGACTGGTTAGTCGCCTCATAACTTATATTTGGCCGATCGAGGAGAGAAGTTCAATCACCTTATGGCTGAATCAGCAAGGGAGAGTAGGTTAATCGCCTCCTGACATTGAAAGAGAGTTAGTATAGAGTGAATGGTCAGCCTGAAACTCGATCACCCTATGGCT
This sequence comes from Euphorbia neoarborescens, assembly GCA_948330485.1. NCBI lineage: Eukaryota > Viridiplantae > Streptophyta > Magnoliopsida > Malpighiales > Euphorbiaceae > Euphorbia > Euphorbia neoarborescens. The sequence goes on along the minus strand of CAOJCR013869993.1, from coordinate 5,725 downwards.
AAATCAGTGAGAGAGAGCAGATCAATCGCCTCTTGATGTTGAAAGAGAGTTAGTGAGGGATGACTGGCCAGCCACCTCATAACTTACATTTGACCGATGGAGGAGAGAAGCTAGATCACCCCATGGTTGAATCAGTAAGAGAGATCAGGTCAATCGCCTCCTGATATTGAAAGAGAGTTAGTGAGGGGTGACTGGTCGACCACCTCATAACTTATATTTGGTCGATGGAGGAGAGAATCTCGATCACCCCATGGCTGAATTAGCGAGGGAGAGCAGGTCAATCGCCTCTTGATTACAGAGATGGGGCCAATAAGGGTTGTTGGGCTAGCTGCCTTATGGGCCGTGGCACTACTTGGAAAATTCTAATAACCTGCCACATGCGTGAAAAGAAAGAGGGAAAATAGCCAGTTTATTCACATTCAGAGCAAAATGCTTACATCGCTAGATCTTTACGAAGTGTCCATGGGTGTCCCTTCTTACCCATCATCCACTCTTCATTCTATCTTGACCAGAGGTTGCAACGATGCCAAATAAGTTGCTTGGGTGGCCCTTTGATTCCTTTGCATGATGGTTATCCCCCGATCTACCGCAACCTGCATAGCCAAGTGACAGATGGAAACAATTGCCCTAGAGGTGACCAAAAAGGGTCGTCCTAAGATGGCATTGTAAGCCAGTGGGGTAACTATGAACTGTGCTTCTGCTTGCCATATCAGTTTATAATCTACCGCCTCCAGCTGCAAAGTGGCTTAACCTAACACTGGGACTGCATGGCCACCTAGCCCAACCAGTAGAGAATGGACAGGGTGGATCTGCTTGGGGGAGAGTTCGAGTTGTACTACAGCCTGCTTGGTGATAAGGTTAACTGAGCTCCCGGTGTCTACCAAGACTCGCTTCACCGTGAAACCTTCTATGCCAATTTCTACGACAAGGGTGTCGAGTGCCCAGCCGCCATGCTGCTAATTGTCTCAAACGGGAGGGGAGTTGGCATTTCCCGTTGTTTCCCCTGTACGTCCTATGCTTGGGATGAACCAAGGCTACTTTCGCTTCCTGTCCTCTAGCGATCATCATCACCACTCCCATGTTTCCTCTTGTTGGCCGCGCTTCTTCCCGATCTGGATTCTATGGGTTGTACCTGTCCCTTCTGAATTATGCTCTCCATTTCGTGGGCCAATGTTCTGTAATTCTCCATGCTATGCCCCTCTACTTTATGATATCTGCAATATGGCTTTGGCTGGCTTACTGACTGTGGCAGGCGGCTGGAAGGACAACGACCAGTGGAGATTTCCATGACTTTCCTATTGGGGGGTCTCGAGTAGGGCATGTAGCGGTGGTCTCTTTTTCCCTTAAAATAGTCTGTTTTACCGTATGGATAGTGATTGTCCCCCATCTTGCTTTGATGGGGCCCGGTGGCAGATCTGCTATCTGCCTTGTTTTACAGCGGGGTTCCTCCTCTACTTCCCCTGCTTCAACAAAGTGCTTGGCTTAGGTGATCATGGCTATCCTGTCCTTTGGCTTTTGCATGATGAGCTCGTGGCGTATCTTTCGGTTAGTGGTGTTATGTATGAAAGCCTTGTTTGTGGTGGTAAAATTGAGGTTTTTCACATTTATACAGGCCCAGTTAAAATGCTCAATGTATTTCCTTAGGGGCTCACCTGGGGTTTGCTTAATATTGTGGACGCTTTGGGATGGTTTGACAATAGGTATGGAGCCCAAGAAGTTGGCACAAAAAGCTTTTCCAGATGGCTCTAACCCATGATGGTGCCTAGGTCAAGATTGTCAAACCACAAGGAGGCGGGCCCCCTTAGGATAGTGCTGAAAAGCCTGCACATTAAACCTTCTGTGGCCCCAGCGAGCCTCATCTTCTCTGCAAAAGTTTGGATGTGGTCTTTGGGATTGTCCTTGCCGTCGTAATCTTTTATTGAGATCTGCTTGAACTTGGGATCGAACGGTATGTCTAATATGCGTATGCAGAACTGGGATTCCGCTGAGTGAGAGATGGGGTCTTGATAAGCTACATTGTACTTATCCAATCCCTGTCTATGCAGAGCCTCGAATCTAGGATCCGCCAACTGATCTGTAAATAAAGTTGCAGCAGTTTCGGGCTATGAGGTGGCTTGTAGATGAAACTGGAGGTAGGGGAGGAGTTTATGGGGGAGGGTAGTGCGGAGACGATATTGGCGGGTTCGACATGTGATACATGTGTGGGTAATGGGGCCAAGGGAATGATCCGTATCCCTATGAATTGTATAACGATAGTGGATTGGCCATGCGATCCTGGTAGTAGATGTAGGTTACCCCGAAAGGAGGGTTGGCCGGTGGGTAAGGTTGATGAGGTGTTTGGTATGCAGGTTGAGGTGCGGAGGCTGCTACCGTCGGTGTGGTAGGCACCTAAAATATTTCAGCATGCTCAGAAGTGATGACATAATGATCAAGCATGCTTTGTTGCACCACCGCCTGCTCTTGCACGCTGGCTTGGGGCACAGCACCGGTGGAGTATGGGACTGGTACAGGGCCAGCCAAATCTGAAGGGTTTGGGCTCTACACAGAGTGAGCTATAGTTACAACTGGTCCACGCTCACTGCATTAATTGATGACGAGTATGAGAAGTGCTCATCGGGAACGTCTCTACGTGTTGTCTGTAGATACTTCAGTTACCTACAAAATGTAATGATTTGATCGGAGAGGGGTGTGCCCGATGAATCCCCTCAGATGCCTAAATCAGTGACTCGTAGGAAAAGTAAAGTTTTTTAGGGAGAGCTTGTGAGAAAAATACCAGATGCCCCTCTGTTTGTGGGCTTTATTGTTTATATATTGGTGGCAAGTTCCACGTGTCATTATGCCAATGGATGGCAGTGGGTAGGTAATGCTTAGCCTTTTGGCCCTATTTCCTGTCCTTTCAGTGAGTGGGTATGTCAGCCTTTCTGATGAGACTCCCTTTTACGTTTACAGTCTTGTCGAGCCGTATTGGACCTCCCTAGCATTAAATGTATTCCTTCCACCGAGGACGAGAGAATATTCCATAGTGGAGTGCCGTATTTATTTCATCTTCATCCGCCACTCAAACTGGGCAAAATGACCGATTTTAACGTACGACGAAAAGGGTGTTTGTAGGGATTATCAAGTTCTAAAAGGTGTTATGTGATTTTATGTTCTATCGAAATGAAAACTGTGAAATTTTTTATATCAAAACAGAAACTGTGGTTTTAAATTATTATTAAAATGATATTTTTTTCATAACACTATTAGAAACAATGATATGCTAAGAGGTAAAATAGTCATTTCACTAATTTTTTTTAAAATATCTAATTAAATTCAATATATTATTTTTCTTAAATCTTGACATTATATGTTTTTTTACAAATATTAATCTAAAATTAAAATCTAATAATCAATTTATTTTTTTAATCCTAACTAACTATTTAGTATTTAATATTCTTCGTTATCTCTTTCAGCTACCATTATAGCATATAGTGATCCATCGAGCGGAAGTCGATGGTACGATAATGGGAGAGGTCCAACGGTGATCGGCGATGTTTAGGGTTAGTGATAATGATAATAGGAAGGTGTTGAAAAAACATGGATGACTATAATTTAAAAATAATATAAATTGGATAGTTAGAATTTAGATAACTATTTATTATTTTAATTTAATATAGGATAAAATTAAATTTTAAAATATAATTTTATGTTATCATTTTTTATAGTGTTCGTAAAAAGTCATTGTTTTAATAACGATAAAAAATTACAATTTTCGCTTTGATATAAAAAATTTCACAGCCCTCATTTATATAAATATAAAATTATAGAACACCTTTTAAAATTTTATCAAAAAAATATATAGGGTTAAAAATAAAATAAAATGAAAAAAGTAAACACCATTTACACTTTGAGTTCAAAGAATAATTAAGAGATTAAAAAATTTAAGAAAATATAACATTTACTAAAAAAAATTAAACTTTTGAATTAATTAAAAGAAATTTGTATAAAAAGTAATTTTATCAGTCTAAAAATAAAATGATTGAAAAGTGGGAGGAGTGAGACATTAATACAAAGAAATAAAATAATATTTAGTTTTAAAGAATAGGGGTGTTTTTTTAAAATAAAATTTGAAAAAAATTAAAAAATAAGAATTAGTATTGAATTAAGAATATTTTTTAATTAGAGAATTAGAAAATTGTTGCAAAGAAAAGGTTGAGTAAGTTTTCTAAATAGCAAAAGGGGTGTATTACGTATTGTGTCTTCTTCATGTTTCAGTTTGCGAGCTTTAAACACTGAGATTGCTGTGATCGATGCATCTCTTTATTTTCATGGCTCTTAATCATTTTTTTTTCTTGTCTCACTTCTTCTCATTTCCCTTCGATTAAAGGTTAGAGTACGATGCCTAATTTGTTTGGCATTTTTTTATTTTCTTTTTCTAATTTACATGTATGTGCTGGTTTATCTTTTGGCTTGAATTAACTGTCAGCTTCCTTTTTTGGTTATGGAGCTATGTTTGGATACTATGAAGTGATTTCTAAGTTAATCATGATTTACTTAGTCTACTTAATTGATTAGGTTGGGATTATTGGAATTTTTCTTTTATGATTGTGGTGACTTTTTCCTGGATTTTGTGTGTTTACATAAAGGTTCAAACTTTTGCTTTGTATCTTAAAATAATAGATGCATGATTGGCGTACTTGTAATCTTGTATTTTGTAATGCCTTCTAATTAGGTACACGTAATTCATTCGTATGAAAAGAGCTGGGAATTTTTCACGGTATAGGATTGGAAGCATTATCTCTTTCAATTAACAGTAGTTATTGATGTATATTGATTGACCATAAGGGTTATAGGAATATTGTAGACAGATAGAACTAATTAATAATTACTTTGGCCCCTTAGAACTTGCCTCCCAGTAGTCACTAGCTGAGCAGTCAGGTCTTAATTCACTGGTCTTCGGCACTATATCTACAATATATAAGTCCAATGGTTTGGAGAAAATTCAGTTAAGCAGCCAAAGATAGCATTTAAGATGCAAACTACTTTTAGAGAGCATTTTCTTCCTAGTTTTGAGTCAGAGAGATGACCAAATATTCCTGCACCTGTTATTATTCAAGAATAATACCAATTAATTAAGTTATTCATTGCCTTTAAAGTCATCTGCATAACAGAACAAATGAATGATTCGGATTCATTGCCTTTAAAGTCATATGCATAACAAAATTTTGAATAAAAGGAAGTCTAGAGGTTGTTAAATAATAAATGGACAAAACAGTAAAAAAACTACTGTAAATTATTGTTAATTTATTATTTTTGGGTCTTAAGTACCCGCAGATTAATTTGAGAGTGAAACGTGTTTGGTGCGAGTACCATCATTATGTCTTTTTCCACTGAGATTTAGTGATTGTTAGCAAGTTGGAATTTTTCTTATACATTGATAGCAAGAGTGAGAAGCGTCCCTCGTAGGTTGAAATGTGAGCTCTTGTTGTGATCGTTGGATACCTATAAAATGAAGGATCGATACCGAAGAGAGGTTCTCCGGTGGATCCCCTCCGATGCTTAAATCAGTCAATAGGGGATTAATGAAGAGAGAAGTACTCAAAGCGTAATAAATTCAGATACCTTTGGTTGGTGAGATTTGGTGCTTATATAGACACCTTGACTTCCACGTGTCTCTATCTGATTGACAGGGTTTTGAGGAAAAGATGGCTAGTTGTCAGGCCTATGGTACTTACCTCAGTCGTGA
>CAOJCR013869683.1:0-10986 GCA_948330485.1 Euphorbia neoarborescens | reverse complement strand
CGGTTTTTCCACCATGGGCCGAGGGGACTGTGGTTTTTCCCCTAGCGTCTATTCCAGTGCGATATAATGATATTGAGATTTGATTTGAGATTTTTATTCTATGTATAAAAGTTCACTTATTTATTTTATGGATTTTAAAGTTACTCGTTTTGAAATTATCGTCTCTTATGTTTTCTTGCTTTTAACATTTAATTACTATTATTTTTATGCAATTTCTAAATTTATTTTAATTCATGAATTTTATATGATTTAATGTTTGACCATGTATGACGTGTTTAATTTTAAGTACTTGAGCATGGTTTTTGTGAGTTACTTGTCACTCAGTGGCAACTTTTTTTTTCAGATGATACAGGTGCTATGTGAGGTGTTGATGGGGCTATCGCTTGGGGTTTTAAGTGAGGACATTTTTCTCAGTTTAGCTTTTTATTTTGTTCTGTAGTTAGATTTGAAACATTGTTTAAGTTTGGATTAATAAAGTATTTAATTTCGGTGACTTAAGTTTATTTATGTTGGTAATGACTTATTTTAGTATAATGAATTCCGCCATTATACGTAATATGAAAACTAGGTCGTTACAAATCCGGTAGATCATGAACGCACTAAGCATTTCGACATTGATATCCATTTCATTAGAGATTAAATAGATGAGGGGTTTCTGATAAGACCACATGTCTCCACTCAGCAATAACTAGCAAATCTCTTCACGAAATAATTAAGTAGTAAACACTTTAACTATTTTCTTAATCAAATGGGAATCACAAAACAACAGTAGAAGAAGGGGATTACTAGGGTCGGTCTGAGTCAAACTGATTGAATTCAAAAAATTCCTTTAGTTTGAGGGGGAAGTGAAACAGAAAGTAGCCATTGGAAGAAGCAACGGTAACAAACAGAATAATGGGCCGGGTCAATAATGTCCATCCTCTCTAACCGGGTACTAATGGATTTCTATTTCTCTTTATTAGCTATAACGACTTCATCTCCTTCAACAACCTACAACCAACTTCAGCTGCCTCTGATCAGTTGATTCCTTCAACTAATTCCTTCCTTCTTCATTCTTGCTAATCATGTATAAAAAAACGTAGCTAAATAAACTAATTCGATATAATGTTGTATAATAGAATCAATTCAATACAAAAGATTTAATTCATTTCATTTTTCTCTGTTTCTCACTTTCGTTTCACATTTATTTAAATATATTTCGTAACATTTTCTCAAAACAAAGTCATTAATTCATGATTAACAATGGCTTCTGGATGTATTCACCACGTTCTATGAGTTGAACTTAATCTATATTTTTTCAAACATATAGTTCATTCCACTACTATGTAAAAGACCAAATGCAAGACCCTAATATAATAGTAGAAGCCAATACAACACTCTAATTTAACATGTACATTTGATGCAATAGCAAATGCAACAGTTATAGCTAATGCAACACCCTAATACAACGGTTGAGACAAATGCAACACTCAAATGCAACGGAAAAAGCTAATGTAATGTCTTTTTTGTAATGGCTAACGCCAATGCAACACCAAAATGCAATAGTCGAAGCTACTGCAACACAAAAATGCAATGGTTGAGAGTAATAGAACACTAATTAGTGTATGTCTATTGCCACATATACTTTTTTTTATCAAACATTCAACAAACACTTTATTTTTAAATTCTAAATGTACCTTAATTTATTATTCATAATAATCAATAAATTATACAATATTAACAAAAAAATTATTTTTTGAAAAAATATTATTAACCTTATATATATATATTTCTAATTGTCATCAGCTCTATGCTCTAATCATATTTTTCACTTCCTGTTACTATCATTTTATTCTGTTAACAATGTTGATTGCTAGAATTGGACTAGTAAAGTTCAATTTTTAAGTTATTATAAGAATGCTTGACATAAACATTTCATTTAACAGTTGTGCAATAATTTTTATGCTTTCTCTCATTGTAATAGTCCCTTTTTTTCTTTTGTTTTCTATACAAATAGTCCTTGTTAATCTATCATGAACTCACAAATTGATAGTTAAGGTGTGAGCATGATATTTTTCCTAAGAAAATGATGAAACTGGCATTCACCGACCCTTTCTATGCTTTCGTCTTGCTTCAGGTTGTCCAAAGGAAAGGCATCGATAATACAGGGGCCCACATGATGAAAATCCTAAAGTCTAAGTCAAAATTTTTTTAACAAAACTAAGAATGACCTGTGTACGCGAAGATCGAATTGGACCATGTCATGACCATCTTAGGGCCTGCATAACCAACAAATCCATAACAAAATGGGTCAGAATAAGGAAAATGGGATTATGAAAAGTGAAGAAAAAGTTTTGACTAGGGAAAGGGTTTCCATGCATAAAAATCTCGAGTTTTGGTCAGAAAAGTAAGATTTCCCAGGTAAAATGGATAAAAATAATAAATAAATCCTTATCTTTGACATTTAGAATTTTCCTTCCTGTTTTGGAGTTGACTCGGAAAAAAACCGATTAAATATGGACTAAAATGGACTAAAAAGAACATATTTATCTTTTGGACTTAATAACTTAAAACCCATAAAAACACGGATTAAAAGTCATTTTTTAGCCCGACCGTAATTATAAAAGCACTTGAAATCAAATTTTGGGCATCTCAGTGTAATTTTATTTTTCTCACCTAAAAATTGAAAAAAATAAATTCTAGGCTTTTTGGCCTATACTTGACCAGGCTACTTGGTGAGTAGCCGAGTCGAGTACAGGAGGGACATAACTGTTCCTCCTACCCAAGGTTCTACTCACCGAGTAGCACAATGCTGCTCGATAAGCAATAGGGCCGTGCTCATCAAGCAGGGTCGGGTAGCAGGCCTGCTGCCTGCCTGCCTATGCATGGTGGGCCTACTGGCCAGCATGTCATGCCCGACGGGCCAATTGGCCCCTCGGACTGACCTAGGCACGACTCGGGTTCTCGGATCTAAAAAAATTTCTTGATCTTGATTTTGGCCTTTTTTTGGATTTTTCATTTTTTTTACTTTTTAATAAAATAATTAATATATTTTAATATATTAATAATTTGTCTTATTTATCACTTTTTACATAGAAATTACTTTCTAAAAAATGTTTTGACCAAAATTAATTTTCTTTATGCACCATTTAATTATGATTGATGTTTATTTACTCCGTTTCATATCCCTTTATTGTGATTACATAATTGTGTGAATATTTTGTTGAATATTTATATGTTTAAAATTACTTTTGCCATGGGTGGATTTAGACTTAATTTTCAAAAATATGCATTTGTATCTAGAAAACCGAGCCAAGAAGCCTAGTTTGGGGCCGCTAACACAGTGCAATGAACGGAATTATTTCTCAAATATCTGACCCACAAACATTGCATATCAATAAAATCTAAAATTGGGACAAAATAATAAAAACCTCAAAGCATCGTGCTAAATAGAAAAATGTTTTTGGATTTGGCCCGAGTCCATCCGCCAAAAAAATTTGGTTCACTATAACCAACCTGGTCGAACAAATTGGCCTCCTAAATAAATGATCTCAAGTTATCTCATCTATCCCATCTTAATGCATGTCCATTTCACGTGTCATATTTGAGTCTAACATGTTTTACTTAAGTGTCAATAATGTATGCTTTATATTCGTTTATTTTATGTATTGCTCCCTTAATACGAAATTCAACAAATGTACCCTGTAGTATAGCTTATTTGAAAGGATTATAAATAATGTGTATTCTATCCTATTTAGTTCTTACTTTTGTGTGTTAGTTCACTTCAAAATAAAGTTAAAATCAATTTAGGATTCAAAATAAAAAAAATACTTTATTTTTAAACGTTCTCAATTTTCTCTAAAATATTAGAAGCCTTATTCAAACTCAAACTATTGTTAATAGTGTTTCATTCGAACTTTGGTTTTAAGAAACACCATGATTTAATTCTTAATTTAGCTTGGAACTAAGTGGCGACTCCAACTATTTTTTTAGTGATTCATGTTTGAATTTTTTTTAAAAAATGTTTTGTTTTCTTAAAATTTAGATTTTAAATAAAAAAATCCGAAGCCCACGTTCACACACGTATTTAATTAAAGCCTTCTTTACAGAAACCTTATCTCACTTCATAGGTGAAAGGTGTTCTTAAATGAATATACCTTAATCACTTAAGGAATTGTTTGGTTTTATAAAATCATTTTCAAAACCAATTATTTTAACCCCATTGTTATTCGTCAAAACTCCTAAGCCTGCATTCACACATGTGTTTGGTTTGAGACGTTCTTTCTTCGAAAACCTTAAGATTGCCTTTAAGGCGAGAGGTGTTTTAGAAAGAATTATTTCATATGCTTAGTAACATTAATTTTTTTTATTCCTTTCCAAATGGAAAACCTTTTATTCAAAAAATGGAATGCCGATTTTCGAAAAATGGTCGTATGCTCATATTGGAAACTCTGCTGGGGACTTAAATTTTTTTAAAACTTTTCTAAAAGTGTTCAAACTTAATAAATTTTTGAAAGGAATTTTGACAAGCCTTTAAAAGACTTTTTCAAAAGACTCAACAAAAATCGACAACATTTTTTAATAAAGTAATGTCAATACATTCAAGTGGATTTTTATTTTTATGTATTTACAATGCAGTACATACCCTATTGCACACACCACACTAATATATCTATAGACCCTAGATCTCTTGAGAAAGAACGACTTATGTCCACATTTTCTCATAAGGATGCCTATTTCAAAATCCACTCATAGCCTCATACGAACTCTTCTCGTTAGAACCTATTTGGAGTGAGAAGAGTGCATATTTTGCTTTGGGGACCTTCTTTGCTATCCAAACTTGAACTACCTACATATAGAAACCTTAGCAATTTCCCCTAGGTTTCCAAAACAAAAATTAAAATGAATCTAGTTTCAACCTTTGCTATTCCTTGTTAATGGCAAAGCGAGCCTTCCAAAGAATGGTTAGAGACTATTTATATGATGTGGAGTTATAAGGTTTGAATTTCTATCCTCACGTGTTATTTGATCTTTTATTTATGTTTATATATATTTCGAGTGTAGTGTAAATTGTATACATGCTAGATTTAGGTTCCATTTCCATAGATGGTAGCATAGATGGTGTGATTACTTGGACATTCATCATCCTCAAACTCGTAGGTATAACCTAAGAATCATACCATCATGGTAGTGTAACCTAACATTAGGCATAACCTAAGAATCACACCATGTTATCCCACAACACCATCACCGCATGACTATATATGTCATATCTTTTCCTCAAACTCGTGGGCATCTAGGGGCATCATATGTATAGGTGCCAATCAGAGTACACATCATATATTCTTAGTCTCACCTCTTTATTGATCCAAACTCAATGGAATTGGTTTTGACCAGTATATTGGGATCATCTCCTGTATTCACAAGTTTACACAAGTTAGATCACAACCTTTATTAGATTTCTCCTATGGTGGGGTAAATCATTAGGACACGTATAGTTATAGGCCCTCATGTACTAACTCAAAACTAACTCTCGCTAACCCATACATCACAACACGTGTATTGACCTAAGTTTCATATCCATCAAATTAACATCATTTTTTGTCATAAATAAACATGCTCATTCATTAATTTATACATATAAATATTAGTTTTTTGACGCATGTTACATTCCATGGTAACTCACTATTTATTATATAGTTATTTGACATGTCTTATGATAGGATAGCATAATCATTCATGAAAAGTATTACTGTCCAATAAGCCATACATTTCCTCATATCTCTAATGTATCATTCAAACCTATGACATCACATTAACCTCTTTTATGTATCAATTTTCATTCTTTTTTATCATGTGCCATAGCATTTATCATCTGTTTCCCATGTCACTAACCCTTTTGTTGAAGCCATACATCACTTAATCTTATTCTATGCCAATGTTCTATCATATTCCTAAATGCCATTTTGGGCCGAGTCCCACTTCTTTCATTTTTGACAAATTCCCATTTCATTTATTTAGGCTAGGGTTCTATCATGTCCCCAAATGCCTATATCATTTTGGACAAACTCCCATTTCCTTTAGTTACGCTAGGGTTCTATCAATATCTCCAAATTCGTTTATCACTTTGGGCCAAATCCCATTTCATTTATTTTTGAATGGGTTCTATCAATATTCCCGAATGCCTTTATCATTTTGGGCTACGTCCCATTTCATTTATTTTAGCAAAGCTTCTATCAACATTCTTGAAGTCCATAATCATTTCATTTCATTGTACGCTAGGGTTCATCAAATATCTCCAAATGCCTTCCACATTTTACGCTAAGTCCCATTTTATTTTTTTAGGCTAGGGTTTTAGTAATGTCTCTAAATGCCTTTATTATTTTAGGCTAAGTCCCATTTCACTTACTAGCTAGGGTTCTATCAATGTCCCCAAATGCCTTTCTCACTTTGGTCTATGTCCTTTTTCATTTGTTTAGGCAAGGTTTCTATCAATGTCCCTAAATGCCTGTATCATTTTGGACCAAGTTCTATTTCACTTATAGGCTAAGGTTCTCTCAATACTCCTGTATGGCTTTGATATTTTTTCCAAGTCCCATTTCATTTTCTTTGAAAGGGTCCTATAAATGTTCCCAAGTGCCTTCATCACTTTGGGTCAAGGCCTATTTCCTTTATTTAGTTTGGGTTCCATAAATGTTCCCAAACGCCTTCATCATTTTGGGTTAAGGCCTATTTCCTTTATTTAGGTTAGGTTGCTATAGGTTCCTTGTCGGGGTTATATATTCGACGAACCTTTTTTATTAGAGCCTATTCCACCCTCTGTTTAGAACTTGATACCCTAGTCTTATGTTAGGTATTGCTCTCATGTTCGGTGTATGGGCTAGGTACAAGAACATGCCAAATGGACTTGGCAACCCAAGTTCTAAATTGGATGTTGTTTAATGGTATTTTAGTTTTAAAGGGTACCAATGTAATTCCCAATTATAGCTTGGCATTTGGTGAATCCCTAAGATTTAGTGAAGAAGATTATAAGTCCAACTGTATGGCATCCGTCCTAAACCTAAAGCTATATATCACCGATGTAAGTCCCCTTGATTGGCATTCAAGCAAAGCCCTCAGTAGTCTAAGGCAATCGTCAAGCATGAGTGATGTCATGTAACATGGCTAACTCTCTTAAAACATGTAGGGTTCCTAATAGATTACCTAGGACCCGAATATAGACTCAAATGGCTCAAAGTCGACAGTCAGTCTACCTACTAATTCATGCCCTACCTAAGATTGTGAAAGTTCAGTCACTCATGCAAATGATATAAATGTCACACCTTTCATGGCATCCTATGCAAACTTCTTCCATACTTCATCTTCCTAAGCTTCACATTTCATACATTTAGGCAATAAGGGCCAACCTCACATGAGGAATATACATCTAAAAATTTTCAGTTGTGATTTTAAAAGTTAACGAGGAAGAATGGATCCTAGAGACCCAAAAAATCGTGTGGAAAAGGATAGGGGAAGTAATTCTAGCATTAACCAACCTCAAGTTGGGAATCAAGATCAGGCCAAGAATTAGGGTTAGGTGTGGAAAGGACTATATCAGCCAGGGAAATGGCATATTTTAAAAATTCTGCTAAAATTAGGGAGACCATCAGACGTCATGTTACCTATACTTTAGAAGCTCAAGTAAAGCCTGTAGAGGTACAGATACCAGTGAAGGCAGATGAGCCGATTTTTCAAAGGGCTAGAAAGGTTGTGGTAATTGATGATGATGAATATTGCCTACCCATAAGGACCATATCTAGCATTCAGGAAGAAGTGGTTGATCAGTTGAGAAAGTGGAATATGTAGATCGAAACCTTCATGAATATAATGAAGAAGAAGCTGGAGAAGGAGAAGCCTCCTTGTATAGAACCAACAGACTTCATAGCTAGGGGAATTGAGAAGTTCCTGAAGGGGTTTCCTATACCTAATTTTCACGTTCAATAGCAAAGGATCATCCACATCCTATCTTAATCAGATTGTCATTATTCTGTCTATGGCTGGGTTTACTATTTACAGATAGCTCATCTCTTCCTAACCACTCTGAAGGGAGGTGCTATTAATTGGTATAATGCATTACCTGTAACACCCTAACCCCAAAAGACACAGGGTAAGGTGTAACGAGTGAGAGTTCTCTTCAATGGTACACATCGTTGAAGTAGAATCCCACAAATGATAAATATAATCAAAACCCAAACACTTTAAAAATAATTAAACAATTGATTAAAACCTGCAATCCAGCAAGAATTCCTTTAAAATCCACAAAATACTTTAATAGATTACAATTCAAAATTAAAAAAAAAATAAAATACAATAATACAAAATCGACTACCGACAACTTCGCGTGGCCACGAACCATACCTCCGAACTAGCCTTCTGATACGAAACCTGGGCTGCTTTCCTAAAAGCATTTTAAAACTTAAAAACGTGAGACATAAGTCTCAGTAAGCGAATATCAAGATAACAGAAGTTTGCTTGAATAACTTTTCCTTTTAAAAATTTTAATCTCATACATCATCAAAATACCAAATATTAATAATTAAAGTACCTTTCAATATACATTTAAATTCCAATTTCCAAAATCAATAGTATATTTTTAACAAACCAGAAAAAAAAATCAAATATTATATCATAAACTCATCCATCCTAGACTCATCCTCAAATAATCAATTATAACCAAATATACAAATTAGTCTTACATGGTCTTACGCAATCTTTTTCCTACCAAGAACCAAGACGATCGAGATCTCTATGAGCCGCCTATCAACGCATGGACTTACATAACACTACCCTGCCATGCAATGATAGGACTTTGACTGAGTATACTCTGGCCTATCTCTCAATAGATAGGTCTTAACAATACAACTACCGACCTGTCTAGATGGATGTTTTCTAAAAGCAAACCAAAGATTAATATAAAGCCAACTCCACTTCCATAAATCAATGCACCGGGTATAAAACACAAACTGAATCCATAACTCAAATTTATAATTTCAAAAATCAACACAACTTTAACATCTTAGCAAACTCAATTCCTTAATTCCAATAATCACAATATTAAACTCATAAAAACATCATTTCAAAATAAAACCTTAATCTCTCTATTGAATTTCCCAAATCAATAATTTTCAATAATCTCATAATCAATGATAAAAACTTAAATTAATTCCATAAATCAAATAAAATTCAACTTAACAAAACAAAATCTCCAAAACCACAAACTTTTCAATAATTAATAAGCTTGCAAGCTCAACTTTAATAAATAAATTCTCAAATTAAACTATTAGCCTAAACATTAAAAGGTATTTAAAATACTTAAAAATAAACATAGATAGTTGATACATCACTTACTTGGTAAGGAGAAACCAACACAATAAGGAGCCCAACAATCTCTCTAAAACCTCTAAACTTATCATCAAAATGGAGGAACTTGATTCTAGATTAACTCCAACTTCATTTGATAACGAAATTCAACCCAAAAATCAAGT
Source organism: Euphorbia neoarborescens (assembly GCA_948330485.1). NCBI lineage: Eukaryota > Viridiplantae > Streptophyta > Magnoliopsida > Malpighiales > Euphorbiaceae > Euphorbia > Euphorbia neoarborescens. Next base: position 1,483 of record CAOJCR013869683.1, on the reverse strand, counting down.
TTATAAAGTTAAAGAACGATATTATCAAGAGTTTGAAAGAAGAGGAGAAGAACATGAAGAGAAGAAAAAGTAGAGAGGAAAAGAGGAAGAAGAAAATGAGTTTTTCCTCTCAATTTAATCATCCATCAATTTTAAAGATTAATAAAAATATCTTTTATTTAAAAATAATCAAATAAATAATGAAAATCTCTCAATTTTTCCATAAAAATCTAGAGTTTTTCATTTAAAATATTGTCCAACACGCCGTGCTACTAGTCCAACACGCCGTGTTATCTTTAAAATAAAGAAATTCGCATCAAACCCATCCAACACGCCGTGCTGGCCTCTCAACATGCCGTGTTGACATCAGAATCTCATCCCCACCGTTCACATTCAAGAACAAGATGTTAGGAAGTTTGGGTCCAAATTTCGTGACTATCCAACAGGTAAAACTCAAGTTATCGAAGTAATAACGAGACTAGTGCAGAGGGGACATGAAAATGGGAAAAGAAAGAAAGAAGAGAAAGAAACCCTAACACCCTTCCAATCACTTCAAAACTTCACAATTCAAACATCAAAACTTCAATACTTCATTATAATTCATTCTTACTCTTTATAATACTCATGAACTTCACAAATTATCATAAATCTCATAATCAACACTCGAAAACATTTAAAAATCGGCTCAACTCTTTATACCATAATCACATTTAAACAATCCCTAACTTACAAAACCTTAAATTTTTACTTAAAACCTTTAAACGAACCTTCCCTATTCAAACACTATAAAGCGTAAATTTACGCTAATTTTACGCAAAACTCCAAGCTTTCTAGCCTTAAATTCTTTATTCCAACTTCCTTATTAATATACATATCAAAACTTGTAACTCCTGGGTCGGGATGTTACAATCTACCCCCCTTAAGAAATTTCGTCCTCGAAATTTCAAAACTAAGTCTCATATTACTTAAATATTTGTAAATCATTCAATCCAACTCAAACACCATACTGACAAATCAATAATAATACCAATTCAAAGAACTCAAATTAATACCTCGAGAATTCCATAACTTATAATCAAAACTTAATGAACACCATCATCAAAATTCAATTTAAGAACCCCAAATCCAAACCTTAATAACCTTTTGAAAGAAATCTTCGTTAATATACCGCATAAATTTACACCGAATTGTTCGTAAAACACTAACTTTTTATCCTTAACTTCCTCAATTTCAATTCCTTATTAACATATATACCAAAAGCTTGTAACTCTCAGGTCGGTATGTTACAATCTACCCCCCTAAAGAAATTTCGTCCTTGAAATTTCAATCCCTTATCTTTCTTAATGAAACAACATACGTAGAATTCAACAATAGTACAAATAATTACCTCCTTTTCATAGTTCATAATTTATCAGCTAAACTTAATAAATCACAAAACCGAACATATCAGTTCCAACCCGACAATTCACATTGATCTTTAATGCTAACTTGAGATCACACATGC
>CAOJCR013867404.1:0-11131 GCA_948330485.1 Euphorbia neoarborescens | reverse complement strand
TACGTATTTAATTTCTTAAGGATTTATTTGGCTTATTCAAATTAAATTCGCATTTCCAAAAATATTTTCAAGTAAAGTGTTTTCATTTGAATTTAATCGATTTTTTATTTTTGTGTATGCATTACAGTAGACACTCTCATTTCACCCACCACTCTAAGACCACCATACCTACCCTGGCTTTCTCAATAAAGTAAGTTTATGCATGCCAATTCATAAGTGTACCTATTGAGAGGCCGTCGATTGCCTCGTACCTTAATATGCTTGATCGAACCTATTTGGGGAGAGAATGATGGTATATTTTTTCTATGGGACCCTTCTTTGCTAACCCGGACTTGACTTTCCTACATATAGTATCCATAGAAATTTCCCCTAAGGCTTCTAAAACACAAAATAAAATGGATTTAGTTTCGACCCTTGTCACCCTCCGTTGATAAGAAGGAGATCCCCACCTAGGAATGGTTAGAGACTATACCATGTAGAGAAATAAGTTAGGGAACTTATGTTTTGCATGCTATTTGTTTTTGTTTGTGTTGTGTGTTCCTATCACATGCATTTAAGATCAATCATCTCACATTCTAACACGCGCATATTGCATAGCACGCTAATACATGTTTGAGTATAGCCACTTACATCTTTTTATCCGTGTCTCATGATATAGAGTCATATTTATAACATCACAAACACACTCTACGATCGAGCATTTAGCATTATAGAGACACATTATTCGGGACTACCCAAATTAGGTGTCACATCATCATACCCCCACATCCTCACGTCATACTACGTAAGCACCCTACCATACATGAATGTCATATCACCAACCATGATACGTGTTTTATGCCCTTAGCTCCTTATGAAATCTCATGCCCCACGAATAAATGCACGTCATTCTTCAAATACCATAACCATGCACGATGCCTTATCACGCGTGATTCGCTATGTCTTATGCCATGATCATGCATGATGCCTTACCATGGATAATTCAGCTAGCTATGTAAACAAGTTATGCCATAACCATACACGATGCCTTATCATGCATGATTCGCCATGTCTTATGCCATGATCATGCATCATGCCTTGCCATGCATAATTCAGCTAGCTTTGTAAACAAGTTATTCCATGACCATACATGACACCTTATCACATATGATTCACCGTGTCTTATGCCATGATTATGCATGATACCTTGCCATGCATAATTTGGGATGCCATATCACAACTTGTAAACATGTTATGATATAACCATGTACGATGCCTTATCACGCATGATTCATGATATGTCACCATGTCTTATGCCATGATCATGCATGATGTCTTGCCATGCATGATTCGGGATGTCACGTCATAACTTGTTAACATGTTACGCCATGATCATGCATGATGCCCTGCCACGCATAAGTCATGATGCTATGTCATACCTTGTATGCATGCTATTCCATGACCATGCACATACAAATGCCACATCATTCTATCCTAACTTCATGTGTTGTCTTTTCGTGTTATGGGGAAAACTATGGGTGAGCTAGAGCTAAATTTCAATACACTATTCCAACTCATGTGGAAATCTGATTGGAACAAACTTATTACTTTTGGCTTGTAGCATGCTAAAGTGTACCTCATTCTTCACCAATTGCCACATTTCTTAAAGGCATGCATTGAATTTTGGGACCCCATCAACAATGTGTTTCGGTTTACCAACCAAGAGATGTGTCCCTTGCTTGAGGAGTTCAGCGCTATTCTAGGCATTCCCAGCACATGAAGTGCATCTATGGCAACCCCCGAGATCATTTATGGGCAACCAGAGATCCTGGCTAAGGAATTAAAACTTAATATGGAAGAGGTCAAGAGCTTACTTCATAAGAATCCTCCAGTCACAGGGTTCGACATCAAGGATGTTCTGGAATAGTGTTCCCTAATGTCACCATCACAACTTGGGTGGCCCTCTTTGGTAAGTCTGTTGATTATGCAGTGGTTGGATAGCTTGCCCTACAATTTGTGCCCTTTCTGATTAGCCTCAATAATCGCTCAAATGGCAAAGGGGTCTTCTCTTATGAGCATTCTCTTAGCCAAAACATCGATCTTCCTCAACAATATTGCTAGAATCGATGATATCTTTATGGGCCCTCATATGGCTATCTTGTAAGTCTAGTTGCTGGAGAGGCTGCAGTTTATCCTGCCACCTCAGATTCATCCTGCCAAATACAAACCTAGCCACCTTCCTCAAAGAGCCTTTTTTATTCCTGAGATACAATATCTGGATAACGAAGATTGGACTTACAAATTATCCAATCTCTCTCATTCAGATATCAGGTGAACATGCCCTTGGTAGAGAACAACTAGTGTTTGAGTATCCATATGGAACCTTGATATCAAGTTATTGGGGCTCACAAGACTTACCTTTTATGCTCCATCAAGATTGTGTAGATAATATAGATGTCCGCAATGGGTTCTAAAATTTTCTTCCTAGGCAGAAGAGGGTGAATACATGCAAACATGTTGTGGCATATTCTTAAGAGGATAGGCCCGCGACTGGCACTTTCAAGGTCTAGATGTCGATCCAATAATTGCACAAACGAATGAAGAATATGAAACCTAGCTCAAAGGGATCAGAATCCTACCAACTCGTGAAGAGAGGGCTAGCTTTACTAATGAATTTGGGAAGTGATCTCTCTATCTTTATTTTGAACATGTTTAATTGAATTTTATTTCTTCTTGTTTCATAACTCGTATGTGTTTACATTTATACCATGAGCAATTTGTAAGCACACTTCCCACACATAGGCAAATAAATTTCATTTTTGACTTTATAAAAACATCCTGCTAAATACGATTCATCAAATGCCAAGGTATCCATATAATGCTATGCCATTCATCGAATGCTGTAAAAAGCTATGCAATTTATAAGATGCCATTCGATCCATTGTATGCCATAACATACATCAACTAACAAATGCCAAACATAACGGCTAGACATCACACCATCATTTGAACAAATAACAACACATTAGAATGGCTAGACATCATGCCATCTCGGCCAGACATCACGCCATTGATAGGATAGATATCATTCCATCACTCGGCTAGACATCACGCCATTAACAGGATAGACATCATTCCATCACTTGGCTAGACATCATGCCATTAACAGGATAGACATCATTCCATCACTTGGCTAGACATCATGCCATTGATAGGATAGACATCATTCCATCACTCGGCTAGACATCATGCCATTAACAGGATAGACATCATTCCATCACTCTGCTAGACATCACGCCATCAAAAGGATAGACATCATTACATCACATGGTTAGACATCACACCGATATCGGGATAGATATCATTCCCTCGTTCAGCTAGACATCATGCCATTAACAGGATAGATATCATTCCATCACACGGCTAAACATCATACCGATATCGGGATAGACATTATTCCCTCGTACGGTTAGAGATCATACCACCGTTCAAATAGACATCATTCCGATAGATGGATAGACATCATTCTGTCAAGACACAAAATGCTTCACCCTATCAAAATGGATAGGCATAATTCCGTTACGACGAGAAGGAGCCTTGGTACGTTTTAAGATAGATATTGTTTATCCTAATGGATGGGTTGCTCATTGTTATCAATTTCACGACATTTTCATGCATATCACGTCACCTCTATATAAGCGTCATGCATAACACATTTTATATTCATGTCATCCACTTAGAAGTATAGGGTTAACCTCAATAAGAGGAGTCTGTATTTAACAATTACCTTTCTTGATTTAAGAATTGCTTAGGACAAGATGGATCTCTTAGACCCGGATTTGAGAATGGAGGAGGACAAAGGAAGAAATCAATGTCCTCAAGATAGGATTCAAGTTCAGACTCAGAACGTGGGTCAGGCTGAGAACCTAAGACAGGCAGAGGATAGGGTAATGTCAGCTTTGGAAATGGCAGATTTCATGAACTCTGATAAGTTTACTGAAGTTATCGCACGTCATATTTCTGTCACCATGGTAGCCCAAGTACAAGTGGGATAAACATAGACACCGGTGAACACGGAAGGACCTAGAAGATGTCAGAGGACTGGAAAGGCAGTAGTGATCGAGGATGAGGATAACATGTATTGCTCTTCTCCACGAGCTGTGTCAAGCATGTTGAAAGAAGTGGCCGAATAGCTGAGAATACTGAATGAAAGGATGGAGAACTTCATGACTATAATGATGAAGAAGCTGGATAAGGAGAAGCCTTCAAGTGCTGAACTAGAGGATTTTGGGATCTTGAGAATTGAGCAATTTCCACCAAGGTTTTCAATGTCGAGGTTCCCTCCATTCAATGGGAAAGGATCATTGACTGCTCATGTAAACCAGATTGTCACAGTGCTTTCCATGGCTAGGTTTTCTCTCAACCAGATAACTCATCTCTTTCCTACCACTTTAGAAGCAGGCACGATTAACTGGTACAATGCCCTCGGAGCACACATTCGAGCAGATTGGAAGAGCTTGGCCGCCGAGTTTGTTGAATTCTACACCTACAATGTAGAAAAGAAGACCATATTGGAAGACCTTGGGCAGTTTTCTAGAAACCAAATGAAGGGTTTGAGAGTTACTACCAGCGATAGAGGGACACTGTCAATAACATGACTATGAAACCCTAAAAGGAAGAGCTGATTGAAGCTGATTGATGGTAGCCGGGAAATATACAAGGGAGAAATAAACTATCTTACTTTCCAAAGATATATGGATGTGCTTACTTTGGCGAAGAAAGTGGAGCGATATGAGATCATTCCAAAGACACATCAGTCTGGGTTTAAGAAGACCTTACCTCCGGTTCAAAGGGAGGCAGTTCTGGTAGACCCACCCTCGCTCTGGTACTATCAAGTAATGCCAAGATGGGGAGATTCAATCAGAACCCACCTACAATTCAAGTAGTAGATGTGGTGGTAGCGACGTTTGACCCTACAGCTCAGCCTCAGAGAAGGGTAAATCCATGGAGTATATCTCTACCAAAACTGTTTTCTATATGCCGGAATGTGGGATTATTGGAAAGTGTTAAGCCCTTCGTCCCACCAACAGAGGCAGAAAAAGACAACTTTTGCAGCTATCATATAGTCACTGGGCACTGAACTACAGATTGTGTTGGCCTGCTTAATGCTATCTCCAAACTGGTCAAAGAAGGGAAGATTGAGGAACCGCCTCTAGCATTTCCAAGTACACAAGAGAACCCACTACCGAGGTTTGAAGGGAGGACCAATATGGTTAAATCTGGGCTACCCATCAATTATGTGTTCGATTAAATAATGAAAGCTAATCCGAAAGTGAGGTCGGTTATAATCGAGCATAATCATGAAAATGCAAAGCCAAAGTCAGTAAATGCGGTAAACAAGGGGAAGCAAGTAGCTAAAGCCCCTCTGAAATGGAAGGACCTAGATTTTGATGATGAGTATGAAAAACCTCCACAGTACTTGATATCTACAAAAGAGGGAAGCTTTCCTTAGGAATGGCCTATCAAGACAATGACTCACAGCGGACGAGTGATTCAGCCAGAACCGGTACAGCCAAATCAAGCCATGCCCAACAGGGGCTTTATTCCTGGGGTAGTAGCTCATCCCCAGCCACAGCTGTTGGTGAGACTGATGAGGTTATTGATCAGATCAAGAAGACACCTGCCAAAGTGAGTATCAGGCAATTGTTAATAAGAAGTAACAGGCACCGACAGGCCCTAGTGAAGAAGCTGCTAGAGGTAGAGGCCTCTACTATTACATCCCTTGAGGATGTCTATGCTCTTATTGATAGTCGAAAGAGTGCTAGAACTGAGGAGGAGGAAGGGTACACTATGCCTGTCATTCGGTTTAGTTATGCGGACCTACCTAAAGAAGGAAACAAGTATAACAGGGCCCTGTTCTTGACTATTAGATTCTTGATAAGGAAATGCCTTGCATGATGGTGGATGATGGTTCTGCTCTAAAAATCTACCCTATAAAGATCCCACCATTTCTGTGCCTTACAGAGGAGGCCTTGAAAAGAACTCAAACTATTATCAGATTTTATGATGACAGTAAAAGGGCTGTGATCGGTACATTTAAAATAGAAGTTGAGATTGGAGAGATAAAGTTGGTTACGGAATTCACTATCATCGACATCCCGGTTACCTTCTCATTACTGCTTGAGAGGCCATGGCTCCATGAGCTAAATGCAGTACCTTCTTTCATGCATCAAAAGGTGAAAGTCCCATTTAATGGTAAGGTGATCACCCTTAATGCCCAAGAGCCAACCATGGTGGCCTCTGTGGGAGAAATGGGAACACCTGCTCACGGCTTTCAAATAGCCATGATTGGTGCTATAAATGAAAAGGAATTTAAGTATGAATATTCACCATTTCATTGAACAAGTACATACATGGCTAAGTATGAATTTATACCGGGGAAAAGACTGGGAAAAGATCTGCAAGGGATGCCAGAACCCATCCCTACACCATACGAGCTATACAAGCAGGGGATTGGGCACACCAAAAACCAAAAGTGACACCAGTGGAGGAGAATGCCTCGTCCTACACGTATGCCCATTTTGGCTACAGAAGCTATCTTCCAAGGTCAACCAGAGCTAGTTCCTAATGGGAACATGTATCTAGGTTTCCAAATTTTTAAGGATATGGTGAACTTTGGTGAGTACGGTCGCGAATATAATAAAGTGAAACTAATGGAGCTCGACCCTAAGCCAAAGGTGTCTGCTGACAACACCACAGCTTGTATGGAAGAGGATTAGCTCACTAGTCATGAAGTGGACAAGGTGACTGAACACCTGTACAAAATGATGATTGAAGGATTTGGGTGCAAAAAAGAGAAGCTGCCAAGCTTTGTTAAAAAAAAAAGCTCAAGAGATTGTGAAGATGCTCAAAGACCTGAAGCTCGGCCCCAACATAGAAGACACTGCTATCGAAGAGGATGCTCCCACCAAAGGGAAAGACCTCCTGCCTATGGGAGATGATTATATTTATGATGTATCTACTATATTTGATGTCAACAGTGCAGCTTTTAAAGCTGTTAATGCAATGAAAAAATCTTTTGCTTACCTGTGTGACTTATTTCTTAATGGTTCTGTGCATTCATTCAAGCATTCATTTAATGTCTTTAGCATATATGATGCATCATTGTATGAAATCAATCTAGGAACATTAAACGAGCTAAATATGGTACATCTGTCATTCGACTTATCCCCTGATGAAAAAAGAGAGATAGAAAATGTTCTGAAAAAGCATGTTCATATGTTCGCCTGGTCTTATGAAGATATACCAGGAGTGGATAGGGGTATTGCAGAACAAAGAATCCCAATCGATCTGAAATTTACTCTGGTCAGGCAGAAACTCTGATGACTCAGAACAGAATAGGCCAAAAAGGTGAAAGAAGAAGTGCAAAAATAGTGGGATGCTAGATTCCTTGACATGGTGACTTATCCCTCACGGTTAGCCAACATTGTGCCTATGGCGAAGAAAAATGGTAGAGTCAGGGTTTGTGTGGACTACATAGATCTCAACAAGGCCTCCCCCAAAGATAACTTCCCATTGTCGCACATTGATATGTTAGTTGGCAGTGCAGCGAGATCATCCATGTATTCCTTCATGGACGGGTTCTTAAGGTACAATCAGATTTCGATGCACAAAGAGGACAAGGAAAAGACAGCCTTTATAACCGAGTGTTTCTGCTACTGGGTAATGCCTTTTGGGTTAAAGAATGCAGAGGCCACATATCAGAGTGCTATCACGACTCTACTACATGACATGATCCATAAGGAGGTAGAGGTGTATATGGATGATATGTTGGTAAGATCTAGTGCACGGGCATAGCACGCTGAGATATTATATTGGTTCATGACTAGGATTGAAAAGTACAACCTTCGCTTGAATCCGAAGAAGTGTATATTCAGAGTTACATCAGGAAAACTGTTGGGGGACGTGGGGAGCCAAAAAGGAATCGAAATGGACCCCGATAAGATCAAAGCTATACAGGAAATGCCTTCTCCTAAAACAAAAAAGGAGGTCAGATCCTTCTTGGGTTCCCTATAATAGGTAAGTCGCTTCATAGCCAGATTAACCACCGTTAGTGAACCTGTTTTCAAACTTCTAAAAAAGAACCAATCTGTCGAGTGGACAACCGATTGACAAATAGACTTTGAAAATATCAATGCTTACCTTTCCAATCTACCTGTTCTTTAACCTCCCAAACCCAAAAAACCATTAATCCTGTACCTAGACATCGAAGAGAATTCCGTAGGGGGCAATGTTGGTTTAAGAAGATGATGATCAATATGAATTCCCAATCTATTATCTTAGTAAGAAGCTATTGGACTAAGAATGTCGGTACAATCTGGTTGAAAAGACTAGTGCATCGCTGGTTTGGTTGACAAAGAAGCTACGAAATTACTTCTAGTCATATCAGATCAATGTTGTAGCAAAGACAGATCCAATAAAGTACCTGGTGAATGCCCCAGGACTAGCAGGCAAGCTTTCAAGGTGGCTCTTGCTTTTATTAGAATTCAATATAATTTATATCACCAAGAAAGCTATCAAAGGGAGAGCAGTGGTAGAATTCCTGGCTCAGCAACCCATCGAGTCTGATTATATGGAGAACTTGGACTTCCCTGATAAACTATTGGCAGTGATAATAGTAGAGCCTGACCATTGGGTAATGCATTTTGATGGGGCTGTTAATAAACACGGAGCAAGTTTGGGGGTCATTAATGTCACACCTGAGAAAGAAGTAATCCCCCTCTCCAAATGCTTAGAATTTCCAACCACCAACAATGGGGCAGAATACAAAGCATGTCTGATCGGGTTGGACATATTGATCACTCTGAATGCCACTAATGTCATCATCATTAGGGACTCGATGCTGGTTATCAAAAAAATCTGCGGCAAGTGGGATATAAAAGAAGAATCGCTATGGTCCTATACAGATATCGGAGCTGAAAAGGTCCTCAAATTCAGGAGTTGTGAATCAAACATGTACCGTGAGATGAGAATTAGATGGCGGATTCCCTTAAAACATTATCATCTATCTGGGAAGGCCCAGTTGCCAATCCAATAAGGCCGCTAATCTGGGAAACATCCAAGAATCCCTACTTCGACAAAGTATCAATCGTAGTTGCAACAGTCAATGAAAAGCCTGGTACTTTGATATCCTACAGTTCCTAGAAAAAGGCAAATAGCCTGAGGGTGCCACAAATTCAGAATAGATCACTCTGTGGAAATTGGCGGCCCAATTTAGATTGTTCAAAGGAGAATTGTTCAAGCGCACATCATAAGTTGTCTTACTCAAATGCTTAACAGAAACAGAGGCCAAGGCTATAATGCAACATTTGCACTCTGGAAAGTGTGGGTCACACATGAATGGGGTGGCCCTTGCTAGAAATATTATGAGAAAGGGGTACTTCTGGCTAACCATGCAATAAGACTCATCCAGGAAGTACTAAAATGCCAAGAATGTCAGATCTATAGGAGTTTCAGTATCTGCCGTCGATGGAGCTTCAGAATCTAGCTACCTCTGGCCCTTCTCGGCTTGGGAAATAGATATCATCGGGGAAATCCATCCTCCAACCTCCAACGGATATAAAATCTTGACTACTTCTCAAAGTGGGTGGAAGCTAAGTCCTATCCCACCATTACCGCCAAAACCATGGCCAAGTTCATTGAAAGGAAAATCTTTGCCAGATACGGGATACCTCATCACGTAGTTACGGTTAATGGTGTACAGTTCCAAGGGGCAACTGTGGAATTACTGGCAGAACAGGGGATTGAACATTATAGATCATTGCCCTATAGACCCCAGGCAAATAGAGCTGTAGAAGCTGCAAACAAAATCCTCAAGGCCATTCTATGCAAGACAGTCTCTACATACCTTGGGCAGATAAACTGCGTCTAGCCTTATGGGGATACAGAACAGGAGTCAGAACTACAACTGGGGCGACCCCATACAGTCTAGTATATGGAATGGAAGCAGTCCTCCCAATTGAAATCCAGATCAGGTCCCTACGAGTTGTACTGGAAGCAGAGTTTCCAAACACAGAATGGGTTCGGCCCATATATGAACGGCTAAATCAAGTAGACGAAGCTCATCTTAAGGCACTAGACTACCTTCAGATGTATCAATAAAGAATAGCTAGGGCCTATGGCAAAAGGGTGAAGCATCTCAGACGACCTCTGAAACCCGGTGACCTAGTCGTAAAACAACTTCGCTAGGTCCATACCGACGCGCGTGGAAAATTCAAACCAAATTGAGAGGGTCCCTTTCTAGTAAAGTAAGTGCTATCATAGGGTAGAGTAAAGCTCACTGACCTGTATAGAAATGAGTTTGCCTCTCTTGTCAACTAGGACCGCTTGAAACATTACATGATATAAAAATAATAATAATAAAATTAGAAAATCGGATAAGTTGAAAACCTCTCAAGCTTGCATTAAGGGATAAGTCAGCATGACATTTAACTTTTTGTATCGTCTAAATGTTTAGATCAATTCCATCAATAAAGTGTTTTGATTCTTAAAACATTACCTGATTGCCACAATGAATACATTTGAAGCATTTTGAAATAGCCATACACTTAAGCTTGCATTAAAAGTCTTTAAATGTGATTGTCACGTCACAACTTATGTCTTTCCCTACTTTACTAGGTGAATGTCTAATTCGATCAGAAATAAAACCAATAAGCCGAAAACCCCTTGGGGCGGTTCAAAAAAAATAAAAAAAGAAAGAAAAAAAATAAAAACAAACCACAGTTGAAAATGCAACTGGGACCTCAACTAAGATATCAAGACGCAACAAGCTACCAATCATGCTGTAAGCCAAGGAAGACGAGTGCTAGACAAATCATACATGCATGCATTCTATTCGCCTTAATCTGGACTACTTCTAGCAAGTGCACTAGGTCGTAGTTTGTAGTATAGTGGCAAGACAAGTGTCGTATCCATAGGGAGTAGGTATTTCTGTGAAGTTTTCTATAATCTGCGAGCTTGCTGACAGTTTATCGGAAGGCTGCTGAGTAACAAAAATAAGCAAATATAAAGTACAAACATAAAAATGAGAACTTGCATAAGAACAATAAAGATATAAAAACAATATTTATAGACAGGCTTTCGCTAACACATC